>CAUYSK010040421.1:0-40692 GCA_963575035.1 Avahi laniger | reverse complement strand
CTTTAAGAAACAATGGTGATATAGCACCTCTTGTATACTCCTGGATAGAGCTGGAATGCATTCTACTAAGTGAAGTATCCCAAGAACGGAAAGACAAGCACCACATGTACTCACCATCAAATTGGTATTAACTGATCAACACATAAGTGCACATATAAGAATAACATCTATTGGATGTTGGGCAGGGGGGAGGGAGAGGGGACAGGTATATACATACCCAAAGAGTGCAATGCACACCACCCGAAGGATGGACATATTTGAAACTCGGACTTGAGGGGGGCGGGCAAGGGCAACATACGTAACCTAAACATCTGTACCCCCATAATATGCTGAAATAAAAAAAAATAAAATAAAAAAAGCACAAATCCGACCATGCCTCGCCCCTATTACAAACCTTTAACAGCAACCTGGAGGCCTCCAGGATAACACTGTATACAGGTTGTTTAGTTTCTGACCCCAAAGATTTGCTGTCATCCATCTCCTACCACTTTCTTATATATGCTCTGCATTCCAGCCTTATTAAAACCATTAGCAAATTAAATGAAGAATAAATTCAAAACTAAAATTAAATCTACTAGGAATTCTTTGTATATCCTATAATGGTTTATATTTTCATGTTATAATCATTCTGCCTGCCTGGAATGTCTTTTCCCTCCCTCATCTCTCTGGCTAACACTTACCGGTACATGCAGACTCCTTTAAAGCATTACCATTTTCTGTTATCTTCTTTGATCCACCCACAAAAGAGAGGTGCCCACCTCTGTACATTCATTCCTCGCACAGCACTAACAACACTAATGCAATTATTGATTAACACATTAGTCACTCTATTTTTCATCTCTCCATTCTCTGCACTTGGTAGAGGGCCTGGCATAAAATAGTCCATAAAGAAATACAGAAATAAATTTTATTTGTAAGTTTAAAAATCAGATTTAATAATAAACCCCATTTTGTTCCATCATCACTGGTTTTTGGTTTGGTTTTGCTTTGTTGGGTAAAAGTGGTGAGGATATCTTCAGATGACAGTAACTATATTACCGATAGTTACATTAACATTTTCCCTGGTGACAATTTCCTCATCTTGTATCAATGGAATATTATAATTGCCTTGACTATTTCTAGAAACTTCCAAGTCAATCTTTTACTTACTGAAGGTTCATATTTCTAAAATAGGTAATGTACCCCTTCATACAACCCAGTTGGACTAAAAAAGATGCCCATTTTCATTCCCTGTGTACAAAAAGGTTTACCTGAAAATATTTTGAAAAAAATTAAAGGAGATATTGAAGGAATAAAATCAATGATACATGAAAGAATACAAATCCACAAATGGCATGTGTTCTCCAATTTCATAGTATCACACAGGGAAGTAAATGTGTGAGGAAGGAGAAGTATGACAGTGAAAGCTTATTGTCTCCCTCTGGTTTTCTATTTGAAGCATCATGAGCACATATTACTGTTTCTTAATGAGGTAGCAATTTAATTCCTAATTTAAATACCAAACAGAAGCTTGTTCAAATGTTTGCATATTTGGGGATCTTATTTTACACATGAATTCAGTATAATCAGGAATATTTCATCTCTTTACCTTATTTTAGTTTCCTAGAAGAAAAAAGCAATTTTAAAACAATGAAAATAAAGCACACACATTTTTCTCCATGAGTAAAAATAGGACTATCATCAGTTAAATAACAGGAAAAAAAAAAAAACAGAAAGAAAAATATAATATGAATTCATCATCCTAAAAATGTTTTTAATCAGTATGTTCTATAAGACTACCCTTAAACATAGATGAAAAAGGAATTTACTGCATGATATGACTTTTGGGTGCCAGATCTTATTCTTTCTAACCCTGGCTGTCATTAATACCATGGCTGGCACATAATGGGCACTAGATCTGTTTTTCTTGAATGAATGAGTGAATGAATGAATGAGGAAATGAGTTAAAAAGTTAAACAGGAATTAACACAGCATCTGCATTATATGTAAATTTAAAAAATTAAAATACAAAGAAGGAAGTGCACTCAGCTCACAGCAGGTGTTAGCATAACTCAGGAAGTGGAGGAAGGGCTTTAGGCTGGAGAAGGTGGGAAGGGTGTGTACAGCAGGTTGGAGAGGCAACGTTGAGAACTATAATTCCGCCTTCAGAAAGAGAACTGGGAAACTTCTAACAGAAAAAGAAAGGTGGTGGCAAATGTTGAACTGATTCAGACATACTGGAAGAGAGAGATTTAGGAGAAAAGACTTGGAAAGAATTCTTTATTCCTAGAGAAATCAAAGTCAAAGGCAGATGTAAAATTGAGACATCATTTATGAGTTTTGCAATTAAAATGCCCTAAAAGATGGAGAACCATGTGCAAAGCCAAGGACTGTTTTATTTCACATTTAAATCAAAGAGAGCACTCAAAGATGAGCTTCCTGAGCTGCTCAGGAATCTTTTTATTTGTCTCTGGTTAGGGCTTTCTTGCAGTCCCTCATTCCAGAAAGCATTTTTCTCAAGACACTTACACTAACTCTGCTCCCCTTACTCTCAGCTCATAACCCTGCCAAATTATTTGTTGAACAAAAACAGACACCATAAGAAACACAACAGCCTTCAACTTCCCCTCTCTCCCCTCCACCTCCAGACTAAATCACTATGGCTCCTGGTTCTTGCCTGCACGTCCGTCATCTCAGAGAATTAAGTATTTGCTCTTTCCTGATCATGCATATTTTCCACTCATGCACACTGAATAAGTTTCTAGATTTTCTCTATCACTAATAATGCCACACTGAATTTCCTCATACCTATCCCTTTGTGCTCTTGAACACGTCTGGAATAACTGCCTGCGTTATTAGCTGAATTAGTTCATTTGATCTCTCACCAACCTTTACTGTACAAACCTTGAAAAAGTTGAGCAGCCACACTGTCTAGGTCAGAGAAAAAAGATGCATCAGCAGTTCTAACTTTTCCCAGTGATACATTTACTGGTCTCACCTTTACAGAGACCTAACTGGTGTGACTGATTATTCAGCAAAGTTCGCTGATGTTACTCAGATGTGGTCGATATAGGGTAATGTGAACAGACAGCTGAATATGAAGAGCCTAATACTTGCTCTGTAAGTTGTTCACGGCATTATGAGAACATTTGTTCTCCTAAAAGCTCAAGATGCCAACTCCTTCTTAATAAAACATTAGTTTAGCTCTATTGGGTTGCAATTAACCTCTTTGTCATGGACTGCTTAATCTTAAAAATAAAAGGAAGTCACAGAGGCAGTTAAATCAATCTACTAGGCTGCAACACAAGATTCTAATCTATAAGAAAAAGGCTTAGGTAAACAATTATACTCTTGGCCAAAGAGACTACATGGTATAATTACTCATATTTCATCTGTTGTTTTCTCTCTAAAGAAAGCCATTTGCTCCTACAAGGAGAAAGTTGCTATTTTGACTGTTATTTTCTATTCTGCAGGAGTTTTTTTGTCTCAATTATTGGCAAGAAGTTTCCATAACTATTTGGCATAGGATATTTCACACTGTAATTATCCTGGCAGTTTTGGAGTCTGTTTGAAAATACTGTACAATATAAATAGGCAGAAATTTGGGCCATCTATTTTAGAACACATACAGATAGTCAACAAAATGGATTTCTTGGCTGTAATTTTTCCCCTGTGTATTATTATAAATAAGGTACCAGGTACTATTGACTGGGACTGATTATCTGAACAAGAATTCCAAGACCTCAATACCAGGAACAAAAGATAACCAAAAAAAATAATTTTACCCCCTTAAATTACTATCAGTAAGTTTCTTGGTTCAAGACAGTATAATTCTGTCAGAATGAGAGCATTTTCAACCTGTGATTAGTTTTTGTAGGGAGAAAAAAGATCCAGGTATTAAAGTGGTTAAACCCCAATGATAAACTTCCACTAGAAAGGATAAGACAGTATGGTGCGATAGACAGAAATTGGGATTTGAAATCAGACATTGAGTGTCAGGATCTTCAACAGTAAAATAATACTAATTTTCAGAATTACAGAAATGAGCAATAATGAATATAAAGTTCTTGGCATATCCTAACTACTCCATCAAAACTGGTTTCCCTCCCCTTCAATCGTTTTTTCTACCATCCACCATGGTATAACTCAAAGGTATTATTGATGTCACCCAGTGTCATTCAGTTTAAAGGCAAAAAAATCAATTCAGAGTAAAATTTCGGTGATCATAGGATTCATCCTAAGGAAGAGTTGCACTCAGATCAGTTGGCTGCCATCACGTTACAGTTACCATTCCAGATATGATTCAGAAATAAAATTCAGAATTAGTCCATTTATTCAAGTCTTTCAACCACATGTCTAAATTTCTTGTCAAAATATCTATAAAAGAAAAAGAAATTGATATCGAATCCAGCCAATTTGGGCAAATTCTCAAAGGAGTTGAACCCTTTCTCCAATCACTGGCGCCTCCTGATGTTAAGAAAGTATAAAGTCCTTGCTCCGAAATTACCTTCTGGTTTTGCAGTGTGTGGATTCTCTTGTCTGTTCTGAATGCTAAAAAGACTATTTTCTATATGCTAACAGAATTTTTATCACCTAAGTATTTCTCCAAAATTTTGCAAACACCCTCAACCTACTCCTTTGCAACCATGCTCAACTCCCTGAGACTTGAATTTCATGATTATTTTCATCTTACTCAACTGACAAAATTCCAACTCTGGGTAAACCCAACCTTTCACCTACTTCTGCATCTACACCTTTGACTAAACACAGGTGGGTAACACAAACTCATGCTCATAGATAGTAGTGGGATTCATGATCACTGGCCTCAAGCAGACCTTCATGCTGCCCAGCAACCTTGCTATATTTTCCTTATCCAATTACTATTCCACACTCTTAGGTAACCAGTTCATACCTACTCCACTCTCCTCTCATCTTCAACACCTCCTCACATCCTTCATCATCCTTACTCTCCGTTGATAACCATGTTTCCTGTTTCACTGTGAAAATAGGAGCAATCAAGAAAGTTTCCACTATGTATCTGTTTGTCTGTCTACCCAGCGGAAAGTGAGAAAAGGGACTTTGTATCTCCAGGACCTAGTACAGTCCCTGTACCATCAATCGGCATTTTTGGTGGGGAAAATAAACAGATAAATGTAAGAAGGGAATAAAATATTCCTTTAAGAGTGCTGAAAAAGCTCATATTAAGTAACTCCAGCACCCAACATTGAATCAAAAGTAAGTCAACTGTCTCCAAGTTCAGGCTCTAACCCCAAATCATTTTGATATTATGAAATCTCATCTGTTATTTCCCAAAAAAGTTCCATGGTTCCTTTAATTTGACTTAAAAAGTTGAAAGATATATTCTTGTGCCAATGTTTTAAAACATACTTTCCTATACTGCTAGCTTCATAGAGATAGTAGGATGATGACTTGATGGCATAAATATTTTATTTCTATTGAATTTTTCATAGTAAATTTACAGCTCACATGAATAATAGAAAGTAGCTCATATATACCATTCATAGTTACATTATGCACACTTTTTCAGTAATCTGCTATGTATTTGGAAAGTGTGGGGGAGTCTCAAAATAATCTATTTAAAATAAGTTCTTCTACAGATTCTGGAAATGGAAAGAGAGATTTTTCTCTAATGCTTTTCACAATGGGGTTTGATTTTCCCTATGAATTCTAATTTAGATGTCTATCAAACCCAAAGTTCAAAACTCAAGTGGTCTGAATTGTCTGGAGTTTATTCAAATATCATTTTGTTTAAATGAATTATTCATTTAAAAGAGACTGTGCTTTACAAAGGACTGTGATTCTGATGTGGGGATGCAGATGAATGAAGAGACATTAACTCAGGAATAAAAGTCAATCCTTCAATATCTGCACCCTTTCCCCAACCTCATGGTAAAATGCTGCCAACTTTCAGTTTCCATAAATAGATATGTAGTTACCGACACCACCATTAAGGTTCAGCAGGTCAAAACTATGAGAAAGTACTGTACTTTTCTTGGCCAACTTAAGCTGTGCCATGAAATCACTTAAAGTAAATAAGAGAAAACCATACTCATCTAATATACATACAAATACAAATGTTATATATATATTATTTTTGAGAAGACTATGATACAAAAGCTTTTTACTCAGTCTGATTGTCAATCATTATGAAGGCAAGAAAAATTCATTTCAAGAATGTTAGGTTACAAATCATATACTAATCATTTATCTTTTATTTAAAATGCCACTTTAAGATATAATCCACTGTCAGCTATAGGGGTTTTATTTTAATAGATGTTTCTTACCAAACTGAAGAAGTTCCCTTCTATTCCTACTTTGCTGAGAGTTTTTATTATGAATGGGTGCTGGATTTCACCAAGTTCTTTTTCAATGCCAACTGATATAATCATGATTTTTCTTCATTACCTTGTTGATATGGTAGATTACGGTAATCGGTTTTTGAATACTGAACTAGCCTTGCATATGTAGATAAATCCCACTTGGTTGTCATGTATAATTCTTTTTAGACATTGTTGGATTCAATTTTTGTTCAGGATTTTTACATCTATATCCATGAAAAATATTGGTCTGTATTTTTCCCTTCTTATTTCCCTTTTTCCCTTCTTATTTCCCTTCTTTTTCTGGTTTTGGTATAAGGGTAGTGCTGGCCTCATAGAATGAGTTAGAAGAGTTCCCTCTGCTTTTATTTTCTGGAAAAGACTTGGAGAACTGGAACTATTTCTTCCTAAACATTTGGTAGAATTTACCAATGAAACTATTTGCACCTGGTGTTTTCTTGGTTTGGAAAGATTATTATTGGTTAATTTTTAAAAAAAAATAGATATAGGACAATTGAGGTTACCTATTTCTCCTTTCATGAGTTTTGGTAGTTTGAGTCTTTCAAAAATTGGTCCATTTCATACAAGTTATCAATGGTGGCTGCTATAGAGTTGTTCATAGCAGCCCTCTGTTATGTTTTAATGTCCATAGGATGAGCAGTGATGGCCCTTCTTTCATTTCTGATATTGGTAATTTCTATCTTCTCTTTTTCTTGGTTAGCCTGGCTAGACGATTATTAACTTGGATGATCTTTTTAAAGAATCACCTTTTGGTTTGATGATTTTCTCTAATGTTGTCCTATTTTCTATTTCATTGATTTCTGCTCCGAGGTTTATTATTTCTTGTCTTCAGTTTGCTTTGGTTTAAATTCTTCTTCTTTGTCTAGTTTCCTAAGGTAGAATCTTAGGTTATTGATTTTATATTTTTCCTCTTTTCTAATATCCACATTTAATGTTACATATTTCCCTCTAAGCACTGCTTTTGCAGCATCCCACAAATTTTATAAATTGTATTTAATTTTTATTTAGTTCAGAATATTTTTCTAACTTATCTTAAGCCTTTTTCTTCAACCTGTGGGTTATTTTTGAAAGTGTTATTTATTTTTTAATTATTAGGGGATTTTCAAGATATCTTTCTGTTATTGATTTCTAGTTTAATTCCATTGTGGTCTGAAAACATATATTTTAAAATTTCTATTCTTTTAAATTGTTAAAGTATGTTTTATGTAGCCTCTCTTATGAATATCTCACTCCATATGAGGTTGAGAATATGTATTCTTCAGCTGTTGAATAGAGCACTATGAATTTAAAAACAAACAAATGAGCATTAAATCTAAATAGTATTAGAAGACTATTCTATTTTTTAAAAACAGTATTTATACTTATCTTAAATTTCTCAGGCACATGTCCATGTGTAAAGGCAGAGGAACAGATAGGATGGGTCCAAATTGAATACTTTATTCAATCTTCCAGGTAAAAATGTATTGCCCTATATTATACTTTGAGTGGTTTGCACATCGTAAAATTTCTTCTCTTGCAATTTGATGTTAACCAGAAACTGAGCAGATACAGTATTATATATATGAATTCATATGCAAAGAATAAAACTAATGTGATTTTTTTCCATAATTATGATTACAGTTGGAAAGATTAAAGCTTCTATGCCAGTTTTTTAAAAAGAAGTATGAAAAGGCAATGTTTGCCAAGTTCAAAAAGGAAGACATTTCATTTTTAGTTTCCTAAGAGATTATTTAAAATAACATTTCATAAAAACTAAGGGTATTTGAAATTCTTCATTTATATGACACCAATTTCTAATTTAAACATAATTAGATAGAATAAGTTGGGAATAAATTACCTACAAAAAGAGGTGAAAGCACGTGCCACTGACTACTGGTTCCAATAGCAGCCTCTCTAAACATTACAATCAATAAGACTCTAGTCAGGAGTTTGCATTTTGCCAGCCACTCTCGATGACAAAATTATTCTTTACATAACCTAACAACATCTACCCAAGGGAATATAAAACTGAATAAATAAAAGCTGAAAAGTAACAAAAAAAAGTCAACTAATAAAACTTTAATCAATTCCACAAAATTCAATCAACCAATCAACTGAGCTTTAGTCTGACTTCCAAACCATCCCACAAGTTGTTATATTATTGTGGTTCTAAAGCTCACCATGGTACAGGGTATTGAAACTTTAATTATATTGATTCTAAATTAACGATGCTCTATAAAATTTCTTCCTTATGTCTTATCTCAATTCCTTCTATTATAATTTAAATTAACCATTATTTCAACTTTGGATAGAGTGCTATTTCTGTTCAAATGATATGACTGGATAAAACTGATTCTGAGCAGTTGCTAGTATGAACATGAAGCAAAAGAAGTGCCACATAGTAGAATTCTGTTTTCTATTTTAACCAATGGAGTTTGCTAAAATAATAAGGTCTTTCAGGGACAGCCTAATTCTTAATTACAGTAATTCTTCTGAAAATTACCTTTTGTTGAATCATCTTCTATTGGCTGTTTGAACAACGTAATATCCTTGAAAGTGCACAGGAACAAGACCACCTTTTCATGTTCATTTCTTATTGGTGCAATTTGCATGTAAAACCAAACAGGGGTTCCTATAACAGAGAGAAAGAGAGAGAGAGAAAAAGGACAATAGGGTGTGTCACGGCCACAGCAATTGTTTGGTCTCCTGCCTTCTCTCTTCCTTCAGCTGCCACCTGCTATGCCACGAATCAGTATCAAAACAGTATTTTAATTGCTACAAAGAATTTTAAAACCTTTATTTTTGTATCAACTACTAGTTGTTCAAATTTAATAAGCATAATTTTCAACCCAAAATATCAAAATTCTGAAGTAAAGCGAAGGGTGTCATTACATAACGAAGGAACACAAAAAGGCAGTCTTGCTACTTAAGTAATGCCAGCATCACTTATAGGTCTGGGTCCCTAAACCACTGCTGCTCTCCCCAACTTCCTTTTGATAGTGACAACTAGCATGAGCACTCCTACATGCTTTGCTCTTCTTGTCACTTTGACAAGTGTTTCCAATTAACTGCAACAGCAATGTCTGATGCTCTGATAAGTATTCCTCTTGAAGGAACATCCAAAATGCTGTTTCTGTCCCAAGGCTTTCTCATTGGTCAGACAGACGTACGTGATTGCTCTGTGGCTTTGACTGTACCCCCACATCAGAGAGAGAGGATATCGCCAACACTTGATATCTGATGTACACAGAGTTCAACGTGAAACTTTCAAAGCAATCTCAAAAAAATACAATTAAAAAAAAAGACATGTCTTGGGACTTTCTGATAAAATTTGCACCCCCATAATATGCTGAAATGAAAAAAATTTAAAAATAAAAAGACATGTCCTCAACCCTTGAGAGTCGCAAGTGTCTTCATGGGCCACAGCTTCCTACCTCTCCCACTCAAAGCGTGAAGCTGGACTCTGTCACCACGTTCTTCAAAGGAGGGCTACCATAGACTCTAGGGAGCAAATCATAAGCATTCAAGACTTAAGATTTGGACAAAACAGGAACTGGTATATCTCAAATAATAAATATATGAAGGCACAAGAAATGCCTCTGAAGGAGTAATTATCCATTAAGTGACAAAACACTAAAGGAATGTTCAATTAGAATCAAAAAGACACATTTTCCATGACACTTTATCCCAGCCACAGAGCAATAAAGCTCCTCCGAATATTCTACCTTAAGACAGAAAGATTTTTTGTAAGGTTTAGAATTTGAGGAGTGAAATGTACAGTTATTACTAGCCTGTCAGTGATAGTTGATAGCCTCTTAGCGGTCTCCAATGAAAACCAAACAAGAAGCAACCCCATACCTGTGGCCAAAAAATTCACCTAATGTTACCATCAAGAGGAATATGCCATTTAGACAAGATGAGGTGACTTAACTACCAGGCTCAAAAAGTCAGAGAATTAGAGAGAGGAGATTTCTACAGAAATACTTAATTCTGACAACCAGGTTTTTTGGCAACCCCAGGGGGCCTATGGAAGGACACAGCCCTTTCCAAAATGATTGTAGGATGAGACAGGGACTTCAAAAACAATCACATCATCTCCCAGAGAGGCTTGTTCTTTGGTTTCTGTTTTCTTATTTCACACAGCGTGTCCAGGAACTGTGAGTGATGTGCACAGTTTTACAAATCGCCAGACCCAGACGTTAGTGGATACATAGCCTATGGCTGTTCCAACACAGTGAGCTTGAGGCAGAGGGGTCATAAACAAGGAGAAAAGTGCATTAAAAATAAGTCGTTTTCCAAACTGTTAGAAATCTCAACAGAAAGGGATGATGTTACATGTCATGCCTTCCTACAAAACAGCAACTTTTCAAATTCTGGCATGGAGTCAGAGTTGTCTTTAAAACTGCTTTAGATACCGAGGTAGATTTTTTTCAACTTTTCAAGCCACAGGCTCAGACTTCCCAAGTAGGCTGAGTATCTGCCAAGTAGCTGGTGAAATAGCCTTCATATTCTGGATTGGGGGTGCAGGGGGCCAGGGAGCCTGGGAAGGTGAGACAGAGAAGACTGTTGCTGCTGGAAACCCAGAGCATTGATTACCTGGAGTAGCCCCGGCTGTCAGAGTTCTGCCTCTGCGTACTCAGAAAGAGCCATTTGAAAATCACCATCCCACAGTAAAAACAGCCCCGTGCTAATCAGAGCACTGAAGCACTGGACCTAAAGAACAGAGGCTGCAAACTGAAATGTTTTAATTGTGACACATACTAAATCAGACATCTCAATCCCCCCATTTGCAAAATGGTGTTCAACCTAATTACTTAATGGACGTGCTGGGAGGATTGGCATTCAGGCATTCCCAAAACCGTTCTCTACAGACGTGTGAATTTTTCTAACATTTTTTGAAAGTCATAAGAATATACGTTTTTAGTTGATGTTCAAAGCTTTCAGCTAACTACTTATGAGATTGTTTTAAAGTTGCTTTTAAATAGTAGAACTTCATTACAATACATAGATGATACCTATCCTTATGATTAAAGCAAAAAATAAAAACAAAACCCAGTGCTCCTAATACACAGAAAGGAGACACAAATTTTAATCTACGGTACCATAAGGTATATAAAATATATAAACCACCCTGGAAGGAGGCCTTTGGAAATGTAAAATTCGAGTAATTACTAACATGATTTAAAGTACATAAATAAAATAGAAACTCCACTAAGGTATTTTTGAGAAACTCAGAAACTATGGACTTGCCTTTGATGATTTAAAAGCAGGCAAAGATTTGTTTATTCTGCTTAAATGTCAGAATGAATGATCTTAGTACTACGAGTAATACGGAGTGTTCTTACATTATCTGCTGAACTCAGGGCACATAGCTAAGTCATTCAAGGAATAGCAAATGTATTTGAAAATGAAGGAGTCATTGGTATGTGGATCTGCTATGAATTATCAGTATGTATTTGGACTTGGTCAAAAAGACCCAGAAAGCATCTACAACCTGCCTTTTGTCTTGTAGAGGACAGAGACTGGATTGTTTTCTTAGTGATAAGCCAACTGACATTTAACTATGACTTCAAACAGAAATATCTCTTTGGCCTTGATTCTAAAATGAAAGGTAAGATGATAAGACATTCCTTAGGTAAAACCTCTATAGACAAACGTTCCCATTATCAAACAATGCCTTTGCCACTCATAGCAAAGCTATCACTTTGTTAATCTATTAATAAAAATAGAAATCTAATTTTAATTCCAAATATTCCACAGATAACAAATGCGTGAGGAAAATGGAGAGGATATATTATGCTCCACAAATCCAGTGGGCACTGAACACAGAACAAATGTTCCCTGCTGATGCTAAAATGTTTCTCAAACTTGGAAGAATTTAGTAACCATCAGTTTCCACTGAAGATAACAGTGGACTTTGCTATCATTTACCATTAACACTAAATCAAGTGACCCGTCTTATGAAGTGACTGTTCAAAACAGAAAGAAAGGACAGTTTGGGAAAGGAGCAAAACAAGATAAAAGTAGGCAACCACACAAAGAACGTGAATCAGAAAGCGACTTAGCTGCTGAGTGTACTCGTTGGGTTTTTGTTTGTTTTTTCTCCAAACTCTGACGGAAAGTCTATATCACGAGGTACTGTATGATTATATAAATGAGCAGTTTACCACACACAAATCCCATCCCGGAGAACAGCTCCCAACAATCAATACAAATTTTCCAAATGTGAATAGCCCGTTCTGAAAGTAATGACCACTTCCAGTAGCCTTCCACACCAAACAGTCTAGTCTGGCAAAAGGCACATTATATTGGTGAGGATTGACCTCATGTAGCTACCGCGTATTCACCTGTTACCTGTTTGTGTAGGAAAGTAACTGCACATGCCCAGTGTTACCAATTACCTTTTCCTCTAACCACAAGAAGTTAATGAATTTCTCTGTCATTTTTAGTTGCTGTCACGTAACTATAGGATATTTACCATGGGTATTAATTATAAAATAATTTGCTGCCCGATACAACGAGGTCACATTTAAAATGCACCATATTTTTCTTTCACTCCTCAAAAGGTTGCTTTTCATAAGTAGAATCATTTATTAATTTTATTATCTAATTTCACCAGTAACCTCTGCCCCTGCCAAGAGAAGGAACAATAAAAATTTTACATTCTCACTATATTTAAGCCCAACTGCCACTTACCATAATATAGCATTAATAAAAAGCTGGCATATCTTAGCGGTAATTTAGATACCTACTGTTTTTCTTGTACAGAAGAACTTCAAAGCAGTTTGACTCGTAGTTGTCAAAAGTCTGCCTGACTTTCTCAATGGTCTTCTTGTCAGTCAATTCACCATACATAAAACTGGTGGGGAGGAAAAAAAAAAAACAATCCATTTCAGTTTTATGTTGTCCTTTAAATGCTACATAAAAATCATACATTTGTCTTTGATTAAGTAATCAAATGTGGTTACAAAATATAATGTTGCTCCCACACAATGAACTAAAACTATGTTTTCATTGTTGTTTTTGTTTTTGTCTTTGTTTTAGAGGGGTTTGCTTTGTTTTGTTTAGAGATGGGGTCTCATTCTGTCACCAAGGCCGAAGTGCAGTGGCAGAAATATAGCTCTCTGTAACCTTGAACTCCTGGCAACCTTGAACTCAAGCAATCCTCCCACCTCAGCCTCCCAAGCAGCTGGGATTACAGAGCCCAGCTCTAAACCATGTTTTAATCATGATTGTTAAACTTCTTTTTAAAAGTTAGCTGTAGAAGTCAGAGAGGAGAGAAAAAAAAGGTAATTCTTGATTTATTTACTAGAGTTCTGTTTACATCTCTATAATCACCTTAATTTTTTTTTTAAAAAAGGCCTCTGCCTGCATTGATATGATTGGTCCCTATCAGTGAATAAAAAAATACTTGAATTTCCCATGTTGTATTTTTAGAACCAGTATTTCCTTAGGACAATATTTGCAAACACACCTTACCAAAATTAGGACACATGTTACCCCCCCATAAGAAAAAGTGTATTAAAATTGAAGCATTTGTTGATAATTTTCTCTTAAACATTATAAAGTTTTCTATGAAATATATGTTTCACTGTTCCTATATGCACAAATTTCAATCACCATGGTTTAGTTGAATACCACCAGTTTTGTAAGCACACAGTTCAAATTACAGTGACAACAGTCTGTTAACTGTGACTAACTGCGCAACATACAAACTTTGCTGCTAGATCTTCAGTCTACAAGTCACTAGTAAATAACAGATGCACACCATGACCAGCGACCAACCACTTCTTTCAAAACCTGTTATTCTGTTCATGCACAGACAGCAAAGCATGTAGTCATGCTGCCTCCCTGTCTCTCCGTGATAAACCCACATGACATTTTACAAAAGTGGATTATTAAAAGCAGGAATTAGCCAACAAAGATTAAAGTCCACCAAAGATATAAAAAGTGACAATGCCGGAAGGGAAATTCAAATCAAACATAAATGAAGTTACAGAAGACACAGATGACCGTGGAAAAGTGGACACTGCTGTCACTTGAGAAACTCCAGATATGCAGCCAGAGGGACTTAGTAAAGGTGAACTCATCAACGTAAATGAGCAAAGTGGTTGTGACAGAAAGGACAAAGGTTTCCCAGAGGAAGTGACACCAGTAAAAAATACTTCACATTAAAGGAGCTCTACTAGATAGTTTACGGTAGTGAAAGTGAAAGGGTCAGATATTTGAAGTTGATTGGAACTTAGAAAGGAGTATGAAAATTTGCTAAGAGATAGCAAAGATGCTCTCTTTATATCATAAGTTATATTACGAGAAGGCAGGCATTGTTCAATGATTTGTGATAAGTTTTTTACAAAGAAAAAAAGACTTTAATTCTCAATGTTTCTAATGTTCTAAGTCACACTGTACTAAATATTAATTTATTATCATTTTAATCTCCCTGCATTTATAACCAACAGTAAGAGAGTTTTCATGCTTTGACATTTTTAAAGGTGACAAAACAATCATAATTTTTTCCATTGAGTATTAAGGTCATATCACATGGTTTCAGGTTCATGGGCTTTTTTATGCTTCCATACTAACCATAAAGGACTGTATATTATACATATAGTGCATTGGCATTCTTACCGTTTCAGAGGATTTTCTTATGATCAATACAAGTGTGGCAAATGGGAGGAAACTAAAGCTGGCATTTATTACTGTGACTAGAAGAACATACAAATTGAAACATAGATTAAGGAGTGAACGTCTACACTCCAAAAAAACTCTCTAGCATTTGACATTCTCTATTTTTCTAAGAGAACCTCAGCAAAAATCTGATATCTACATAACAGAACTCACTCAAGGACCACATGTCTCTAAAATTCCATTCTTGATGGTTTCAAAGTCATTAGTTATGCACCTATCAATAGTTTTAGATACATAGTTCTACTGCTTAGTTTAATGATCCAGACCATTTCTTCCACCAGGAAAGAAAATATGGCACTGCTATGTGTCTTAACTAAGATTTTGAAAGGTCAAATGTCTATCTTTGTTATTGTTTTTCTTCCTGTTTTCAGAGTTCACATATTGGCCAGCGGTAGATCCAAAGTGTGGTGAAGCCTGAACCTTATACAATCAATGGAGCTCTCTTTAAGGAAAAGAGTACAGAATTATAAAACAAAATTAGATACAGAGCCTTGAAGGACATCCACTCAAGTGAGGGCCCCTGAAGGTTAGATTCATTACCCTCATGGAAAATCTGCATCTGATTTTATCAATCTGTAAAATTTACAACATAAAAAGCATAGTTTGTTAGCAAGATCCAGTGAAGACGAGCAAGCTCCCATAGCAACACCACATTACAACTAGAAATTACAGGGTAACTCAAGCCCATCTTCCAGAACACTAATCTAAGCAACTACAACTCTAGAAACCAAGAAATAAGGGGAAGAAGAGAAGGCAGATCAAAGACTGTCCCAGCACTGAGAAATGTGTACCTTTCATTTTCAATTATAATATTTCTAT
The DNA here is from genome assembly GCA_963575035.1 of Avahi laniger. Classification (NCBI taxonomy): domain Eukaryota; kingdom Metazoa; phylum Chordata; class Mammalia; order Primates; family Indriidae; genus Avahi; species Avahi laniger. The sequence goes on along the minus strand of CAUYSK010040421.1, from coordinate 24,868 downwards.
ATTTTATGTTAAAAGAAAAATTGTAATTGTCATTGCACTAATAAAATAAGTAAAAGAATTTCAGAATAAAATGACAGTCTTACTCCATAATCTTATATCTAGACTAACACACAAAGCTTCAGAGACTACTTAAAGCCAACATTGAAAAGTCACTGTTCCTGTCAAAACTGAAATTTCAGCTCAGGTGAGTTTTATAAAAATCTCTTGAAGACTTTACAATTAAATTAGAATTCTTCAGTTTAAGAACACATGGCCACTCCCACCCACTCCACCAAAAAATTAGCTTAATACTATAAACAATATTTTATAGAAAAGCAAACTTTTTGAATTAGCCATTCTTTTCCTAACTTCTATTTTTAATAAAAGACTCTTTAGTAAAGAAGAAACATTTAAAAATTTAAGATAAGGGCAATTACACTAACCAAATATTTGAAGTCTTAAAAAAAAAAAAAAAGGAAAGAAAAATCACTTTACTTTTGCTACAAAATGACACCTTTCTATGGTTCAATAAATAGCAACACAATATTCACAACTGGTCGACAGAAAAACAGAATAAAAAATCCTGTATATACAACAAGCACTTAGAATAAAAATTGTGAAAAATTAATTCTAATAGGATTAAAAAATAAGTTACAATTTAAATTTTTTTAAGAAAAGAAACTTCAAGGAATTGGTATACTACTACTTAAGAAGAAATACAACATAGGTCTGATGCAGCTAAAATTCTGAAGAGAGATTAAAAGAAACAAGCAATTTTTCAAATGAACTATAAAAATTCCATAATACATCTTCATTAGTTAAGTCCTTCCCATGTGAAAATCACTCATCCTAGGAAAACAAAGACACTTAAGGAAAAAATCCTTGATTATTAAAATCTGAATGCTTTTTTTAAAATAGTCTTTTATTTCTTACATTGTTCCACTCAGACTTTTCATTTTAAATTTATTATACCATATATTTCCAGTGACAGAACACATATTTGAAGTGGCGAAATACAACAGCTAAATAATAAAAGATATTTCAAAACAGGCCATAAAGAATGTCTGAAACGTACTATCTCTCCTTCCAAAGCAAGTGTTCTGGAGGTTAATTCAAACTCTGAAAGTATTTTCATCCAAAGTTGTCCAAACCATATTGACTAAATCAGTGATTCCATGTTCTCTGTGGGCATGGCACATTTGCTAATTTTCTTGGTTTTGTCACATGCAAGTGTTGAATGTTTTATCACAGTTTCCCAAAGCCTCACTCAGGATGGCTGAAACTCAGTGCAGTCTTTAAGGGTTAATAGAATTTGAGAGGATGTAAATTTTAGAAATGGTAAGCATCAGGCTTTAGAAACTATGTTTAATAATTTTATACAGTTTTCATGTTTCTTACTGAATATCCTCAAGGAATATATAATGGAAATATTTAAAAAATTACATAACTTCCACTTCCTTTCTTACAGTGAATGCCAAGCTCCCCTTTGATAATTATAAATGACTTTTACAACTATATTATTATATTCTATTGAAAGGAAAATAAAATTGGATTCACAGAAGCGATCTATGTCTGCTATAGTACTGAGCAGTCGTGATGTAACAGAGGACCCTTGCATTTGGAGGACTACTTACAAACTGGATAATTTTTGGGCAAGTCATATAACCTCTCTGACTCATAGTTTCTTCATCAGTAAAATGATGATAATGATGATATAACTCAAAGAATGACTATTAAAAGGATAATTACAAATCATAATGTACTGAAAAATGACTGGGCTGCTTCTTATGGTTGGGGTTAGAAGGACCTCACCCCCACAACCTTGCTTCTCCACAATTCTAGGACACAGATTGTGCCACTCTTGCCAACAGGCAGGGTTGCCGTGCTTTAAAGGGAGATGCACATGTTTCTGTAAACTTCTTCCTTTGTGAGCCCAGGAGGTAAAAGCATAAGCTCATTCAGGACCTGCCCCTGTATAATCTGACACTTGTCTTGCCACACAACTGACTGGTGGAAAGATCCGGTCTTAGAAGTAAGTGATAAGTTTCTTACAAGCTTGGTCTAAGCCACATCCAGCTTGCCTAAACACCTGGCAGTTATTCTTCATGTGTATTTGACCTAGAAAACTCTGGGGAACAGGCATCTTTGATTTGTAGCAGGATTTATTTATCTTGCGATCCCTTTTTCTGACATCAAAATCTCACAAACAAGCCTCTTTATGACACCTAACAGTAAGGATGGCTATAATGGTTGATAGACTTCCAAGGGAGAAAAGAACTTTACAGCTCTGAAAAAATGTAAACTGATCATGAGTTGCACCAGCCTATCTTACTCCATACTAAAAGGGCAACAATGTTCCTAGACTAAACCACCACAACCAGTCACCCCTGGTAACTGGCAATACTATGTACCTATAGGCTATAGTTCACAGACTAGCAAATGTCTCATCAAAGAAACAACAGAGGTTGAGTAAATGCAGTTGATAAATGTGGTCTCCAGCTCAGAACTGGCCACAACAGTAGAATCACTACAAAGGATAACAGCAGGTGAACTGAGATCTGCAGTCAAATGATTTAAAAAAAAAAAAAAAAAAAAACCTGAGAGACTGAGTTAAGGAAGAAAAATTAAAAGCAAATAAAAACACAGCTTTCAAAATCTGAAAGGTAATTTTGAAATAAATCAAAGGCATTACTTTACACAGTGGATCATAACACAAAGGTTTCGCAACCCATTAACTTATATGGTTTTAAAAGGACTTAGATGGAGTAATAAATGGCAGATCCATGACATGTAATTAAGGAAAGCCAGGGATAGCACTGGACTTCTCCAACATGCAGAGTCTGACATCACTGAGGCACCTTTGCTCTCCAACAATTGTCCTCATAGCCACCGTGCAAGGCAGAGCCTCAGCCAAATGGAGCCAGACTGACTGACATCCATCACGTGTCAAGTGCTTTTGTTGGATTCTGAGATAATTCTGTGTTAATAAAACTGCTTGTGAAATCCATCCAACAAAATGTCTCTTAATATCTCTGCTTCACTGTCTAATTTGATAGCTTAGGTAAAGGATTATTAATGGCCTTCTACAAATAAATATATTTGAAAGTATCTATCTACTCTTCAATCCTCCCTACCTATACTACCTAATTGCCCTTCTCACCCCTCTATCCAACAACAACAAAAAAAAGGATAGCAGAATTGGCTTTTAAGTTTCAGGTTAATTAAAGTGGTCCCTACCTAACCAGTGACTGTATGTGCTGAATGTCAGGGATTCTTAAAAATCATGAGGTAAGATCACATGCTTTGAAATGCCACTCTCCCTACCAATGATATTCTTCACAGAAACAGGAAAAATAATCCCAAAGTGTATATGGAACCATAAAAGACTCAGAACAGCCAAAGCCATTCTGAGCAAAAGGAACAAAGCTGAAGGAATCACATTACTTGATCTCAAATTATATTGCAAAGCTACAGTAATCAAAACAGCATGGTACAGGCATAAAAACAGACACGTAAACCAATGAAACAGTATAGAGAAGGCAGAAATAAATCTATGCATTTACATTCAACTCATTTTCAACAAAGGTGCCAGGAACACACATTGGGGAAGGAAAATTCTCTCCAATAATGGTACCAGGGAAAGTGAATATTGATGTGTAGAAGAATGAAGCTAGACCCCTATCTTTTGCCATATACAAAAATCAAATCAAAATGGATTAAATCTAAGGCATGAAACTATAGAATTCTAGAAGAAAATGTTGGAAAAACTCTTACAGACATTGGCCTAGGCAAAGAATTTATGAAGAAGACTCCAAAAGCATTCACAGCAACAACAAAAATAAATAAATGGGACCTGATCAAATTAAAAAGCCTCTGCACAGCCAAGGAAACAATCATTAGAGCAAATAGACAACCTACAGAATGGGAGAAAGTATTTGCATACTATCCATCTGATATAGGGCTGATAACTAGAATTCATAAAGAACTCAAGAAAATCAGCAAGAAAAAAACCAATAACCCCATTAAAAAATGGGCAAAAGACATAAACAGAAAATTTTCAAAAGAAGATAGACTAATGGCCAAAAAACATATGAAAAATGTTTCATCTCTAAATTGTTACATCTCTAATTATCAGGGAAATGCAAATCAAAACCACACTGAGATATCATTTAACTCCAGTGAGAATGGCTTTTATCAAAAAATCCCAAAACAACAAATGTTGGCATGGCTGTAGAGACTTAGATGTAAGACATGAAAGTATGAAACTACTAGAAGAAAATTTTGGGGAAACACTCCAGAAAATTGGTCTTCACAAAGATTTCTTAAGATCTCAAAAGCATCAAAGAAAAAATGGACAAATGGGATCACATAAAATTAAAAAGCTTCTGCATAACAAAGGAAACACTTAACAAAGTGAGGATACAACCTACAGAATGGGTGAAATTATATGCAAACTACCCATTTGACAAGAGATTAAGAACCAGAATATATAAGGAGTTCAAAACAACTCAATAGGAAATAAATAAATAATCCAATCAAAAATGGGCAGAAGATCTGAGTAGACATTTCTCAAAAGAAGACATACAGATGGCCACCAGGTATATGAAAAAAATGCTCAATATCACTAATCATCAGAGAAATGCAAATCAAAAATATAATGAGACATCATCTCACCCCAGTTAAAATGGCTTTTATCCAAAATACAAGCAACAACAAATGCTGGCATGGAGGTAGAAAAAGGGGAACTCTTGTACACTGTAAGTAGGAATATAAATTAGTTCAGCCACTATGGAGAACACAATGGAGGTTCCTCAAAAAACTAAAAAGAGAACTACCATATGATCCATCAATCCCACTGCTGGGTATATATCCAAAAGAATTGAAATGAGTATATCAAAGAGATATCTGCATTCCTATATTTATTGCTATATTATTCAAAATAGTCATATTATAGCATCAACCTAAGTGACCACCAACAGATGAATGGATAAAGACAAAAGGCCAATAAACATTTGAAAAAATGTTTAATGTCATTAATTATCAAGGAAATGCAAATTAAAACCACAATGAGATATCATCTTACCCCAGTTAGAATGGCTTATATTAAAAAAGTCCAAAAACAATAGATGCTGGTGTGGATGCAGAGAGAAAGGAATGATTAAACACTGTTGGTGGGACTGCAAATTAGTACAACCTCTCTGGAAAACCGTTTTGAGATTCCTCAAAGAACTAAAAGTAGATCTACCATTCAATCCAGCAATCCCACCACTGGGTATTTATCCAAAGGAAAAGAAGTCACTTTATCAAAAAGACACCTGCACTCAAATGTTTATTGCAGCACAATTCACAATTGCAAAGATGTGGCATCAACACAAGTGCCCATCGAATCATGAATGGATTAACAAAATGTGATACATGTATACTATGGAATACTACCAGCTATGAAGAAGGATGAATTAAGGCCTTTTGCAACAATTTGGATGGAACTGGAGACCACTATCCTAAGTGAAGTACATCAAGAAAGGAAAAACAAACACCACATGTGCTCGCTATTAAATTGGAACTAACCTATGAGCACACATGTGCACAGAGGGAAGTAAAACTCAGTGAAAATCAAGCAGGGGGAAGATGAGGAGGGGAGAAGTGAAAATCTACCTAATGGGTACAGTAAACACTATCTGAGTGATGGGCACACTTACAACCCTGACTCAAGCATAACAAAATCAATACGTGTAACCAAAAACATTTATACCCCCATAATATTTTAACATGAAAAAAATGTGGTACATATACACAATGGAATATTATTCAGCCACAGAAAAAGAATGAAATCCTGTCATTTGTAACAACATGGATGGAACTAGAAGACACTATGTTAAGTGAAATAAGCCAAGCATAGAAAGACAAGAATAACATTTTCTCAGTTATATGTGGGATCTAAAAAAAATTGAACTCATAAAGGTAAAGAGTAGAATGATGGTTAGCAGAGGCTGGGAAGGCTAGTGGGCAGAGGGGATGATGGTTAATGGGTACAAAAATACAGTCTGATAGACTGAATAAAATCAAGTATTTGGTAGCATAACAGGGTGACTATAGTTAACAAGAATTTATTGTATGTTTTAAAATAACTAAAAGAGTGGGAGTGGAATGTTACTAACACAAAGAAATGACAAATACTTGAGGTGATGGATACCCCACTTATTCTGTCTGATTTGATCATTACACAGCATATTCCTGTAACAAAACATCATATGTGTCCCATAAATGTGTATAACTATTATATATCCATAATAATTAAAAATTTAAAAATAAATAAATGCTATTATCCCAAAGCCTACACTCTTCTTTAAACATGAAATACTTTTTGTGTCCTCCAATAAGCAGCAAAATAATCCAAAGGCTTGGAAATGGAATTATTAGACAATAAAATGTACCAGATTTAAAATTCCTAGGAATCCTGAAGTGTCATAGGTGTCACAATTTTAGCTAAGACAAAAATGAGATAATATCTAGCACATATAAGATTTAATAGGAAGTTAGATACTATTATGATATAGCAAGGATGTAGGAAAACCAAAACCCTCACCCATGGGCTGGTGGGAGTGAACAGGAGGTTACTCGGGACAGCAATCTCATAGCACTTAATTTACGACTTCTGCATATATTCTACTACCCAGTAATTCCATTTCGGGACAGAGAGACAGAAAACTTCTCACACAGGGCCACAGTAAGATGTACATTAAGATGTTTATCTCCAAGTTGTTGGAGGTAGCAAAGTATCAGAAGCTGGATTCCATGACTCGTCGAAAGTATAAATAAAATGAAGGCTAAAGAGACACTGGAGCAGCAGACATAATGAGATAGGTCATCATCCAGCAACATAAAGAGATCTCAACGACATCATGTTGGATGAAAAGAGTTAGAAGCCATAAATATCACTCTACGGTAAGAAGTACGTAGGTCTTAAAAACAAACACATACAAAGCCACATCATTTCAAGAATACACATATTTAATAAACAAATGGAAGATGGATTAGAAAGACATACAACAAACACACTAGGATGAATAACTATGGAAGGAGAAAGGGGAATAGGATGGAAGGGAAAAGAAAAAGAAAGACAGGGAAATAAAACAGAGAACTCGTCCAGATAGAGCACAAGGAAATATTGAGACAAACTGAGGAGTATGTTTAACTTGATTCCGTGTGTCTAGTCCAAAGGGAGAGGGGTTGGGAAGGACAGAGAAGGAAAAAGATAAGAAAACAGAAGAAATAAATATTAGCTTCTTGATACTGTAAAAAAAAACAAAAAATAATGTGGTTTTTTTTAATTTTCACATAAAACAATTCACATTTGAACATTTTACAATGTGACATGTAATCACTTACCAGTTGCAACTTTAAGTCTATTGACTATAAATCATCTAATGCAAGTTGTATACAAAGATGATTCTTTTTTTCTGATACATATAGTGTCACAAGCTGCATTTTCCCACACAAAATGAAGCTCACTGCCTTGTAGCTTCTTATTATCTTAGGTTTGTCTTAAACTTGTCATTATTATAATAAGATCAGGAAAATTCTTCAAATTATTTATAAGGTTATTTTCAGTATGATTTATATTCAATTGGAATTCAGTGATTCCACATACTATAATACAACAACTTTTAGCCATTTACCCTGTATTTCTAAATACATATATAATTTGTTCTTTTCTCTGTGTGTTTTATATCTTCTATTCAAAGGCTTTTCTATATTTATTTAAGAAATTTTTAAAAGGCTCTATGTAGAGAAAGAATCAGAATCACCCTGCAGATACTACTTTATAAACATGGGGTGGTTTGGTTTTTTTTTTTTTTTTTTTTTGGTTTTAGGTTTTGTTTTTTTTTTTACATGATAACATATTAACTTTTTCCAGTATCATTGTCCTTCTAATACATAACTTAGAAAAATAGGGCTTTGCCATAATATTTTTTAACAAATGTATTATTACACATTTTGATTATTTCCAGGTCTTCACTCTTCTAAATAATGCTGCAGCAAACATAAAATGGGTACAGTTTAATTGTAGAAGAAGACGAGGACGTTTGAAAGGGGAGCACATTAAAATAGATCATGCTTCCAAGAAGACCTGATGGCATTCAGATATCACTTGCTCGTACGTCAGATGCCACTCTTCATCACTCTGCGAGGGCATTAAACTCATTGCAATTTTTAGATTAGCAAAACACATTTAGCACTTTGCACAAACAAGGAATAATTGCTTATGTTAAGAACGTGATCATTTTGAAAATACTGTCTCTGATAAGCAAAGACGACTTGGAGGAAGACTTACGCACTTTTTTCCATTATAAAAAAGCATAACAGAATCCAAAATTCTCCCTTACCCACTTCAAATGCTGTAACACTTGGGGTGAAAAATAATAAGCACAAGCACGCTATGCAGAAGCATCTGAGACCCAGGCTGGGGTTTATTACAAAACACGCCCATCTCAGTCAGCAAATACTGGCATAAAACGCAGTGCTGTGTCCCATAGTAAATACGAAAGTAAGCAAGACAGAATTCCTACCTTCAAGGCACTTAAAATCTGGTACTTGTGGTAAGAGGGCAAAAGCAGCTCTTTCAGAGGAGAGAATATGCTAACACAACACACCAGCATTTTTTTTTTAATGAATCCTTTGCAGGAAAAATTGTATTTGCCAAAGAAAACAGGTTGGGGATAGGGCAGATACATGGGACACAAGAAGGCATGGGAGCAAAACTTTACAATATATTCAGATATGAAAAGAAGTACTTCTCAAAAGTGACAGCAAAAGCAGTAAGAATAAAAACCCAAGAGATAAGGCAAGTTAGTTTAAGGTCAAATGATGATGCCAACAGAAATACACACAAAGAACTATGAGAGTCAGAGAAGGGAAAAACACGTCTTGTTTAGGGAATCACAATTACCTTCAGGTGGAAGATGGAGTATCAACAGTCCAAGAATAAAAAATGGGTATTGGGAGCATCTGTGTTTTCTGGAACTCTATAAAAACTGTTCTACAGGATAAGGTCTACCACAAAACTAACCTTTTCCTAACTTAAAACCCTGCTGGGGGGCATAGGGGAGCTGTGATGTTTAATATAGACAGTCAACCTCCCACTACTTAGAACTCACACATTAGTGACCGTGATAGCACAAGAGCGAAGGCCCACCTCACGGTTAAAAAGGCACAAAGAAATCGTGCTCTCAAAGGGAGTTTCTCAACCAGGGGCCATCATTTTTCAACACTCCCATTTACCAGTTTCATACCTGGGAGTGAAGACTAAATATGGGAATAACTTTAGCAGAAGGAAAAATGAAGATGGCTGGGGGAAGATAAGGGAAGGAACTTCTTGAGTTTGAACAGATTCTTTCTCAAACCTGGATAAGCATCAGAATCATCTAAGGTATTGGTTAAAAATACTGACTCCTGACCCCACCCGCCCACTTCAGGCGATTCTGATTCAGTAGGTTTAAGAGGTGTAGGAACCTATGCTTTGCAAAACCTATTTAAGTGATTCCTGTGTGTAGACAGGTTTGGACTCAATGGCATAATATGAAATTTCTGCCCTCCATGAAGACACAGAATAAATGTGTGTGTGTGCAAGTACAGAGGAAAAGGAGGGTTGTTCCTCAGTGTACACAGAGGATTGGTTTCAGGACCCTCCCGTATACCAATATCCTCACACACTCAAGTCCCCTACTCAGCTCAGCAGAATCCACGTATAAACCTTCCCTATATGCAGGTTTCGCATACCCCATTACTGTATTTTCCATCTGCATTTTGTTGAAAGAAATCCGTGTATAAGTGGACACAGACAGTTCAAATCCATGTTGTTCAAGGGTCAACTGTGTATGTATATAATTATATACAATGCTTCTCAGCATAAATGGGTAGAAAAAAGATAAATCACTGTGTTTCCCTAGGTAAGTCCCTTAACATAGCTCTACTTCAGTTTTCTTATCTGAAAAACAGAGGATTTGGCCTAGAAAAATATTCAGATCCCTTCTAGTTCTAAAATAACTTAGTTTAGTGCTTAGTAGAGTGAGAGCTTTAGAGAAAAATTAACTCAAGGAAAAAACATCCCATCTGGCCTTACTGAAATATTGTGGAAAAGTTTTCGGTTCTAAATTAGTCCCTCATATGGTTTTCTTTTCTTTTTTCTGATCCCCTTTTTTTCTTAATATTTTCTTTAAACTCACAGAAATTACATATTTTAAAAAGAATTGGTATAAATAACATAAGTCAGACTCTGTTTTAAATAAGTCGAACAAAACAGCAATGGTACAATGTACCAACATTACAAAGTACATGTGTCTTACACAGGATGTAAGAACTTTATTTTGATGTTCTTTAAACACCCATGAAACATGTTCTACTTGAATGCAGGTTGTTTACTCTTGTTCAAGACAATTTTAGTTGCTCCAGAGATGCTGATGCTGAAAGTGGTTCCCTAACGCAGGATGAACCTCCAATCACTCAGCACCTCCACCAATTCCTGGCTCACAGTAGGTAATCAAAAAATGTTTCTTGAGTGAATTAATTAAGTCACAGATATGTAAAAATCTTTCTCTTTCCAAAAGTTCTCACCAAAGGCTCTTAATCTATGTATTTCCATTGATAATTTAGTCTCCTTAATATTCTAATAAAATTTTTAACCCTATAGTTTCTACATGTGACACCAAGTAGGCTTAAGCCTTTTAACCTCAATCAGAATTTCATTAAATTCAGAAGAGATTACTAAGCTGTTCTATTACCTACCTGCAAGTGCTGCTTTTCTGCATGACGTCAGCTCGATGATACCCAGAGAGTTTACAAAAACCGTCATTACTATAAACTACAGGCCAATCCACAATCTGGGCATTTCCCAGTAAGAAACTCGATTCTAAAGAAGAAAGGAGAAAAAGGAAGTTATGTAGCTTCATTTAACAATTTACCTCGTTCAAGTAATCAAAAAGAAAAATTCATAAATATGAACAAATGCAACTATGGTTTGTTATGGTACAAATAATAGAGCCTATTCTTAAAATTGACATAATAAGTTTACCATGATCATCAAATGGCACCTGCAATAAATACAGAATTTATATACAAACTAAAAATTCCATTTAAAAGAAAACAGTTTATAATACCTCTTTGCATTCAAGGACACCCTGAGCTATGAAAACAAAATATAGTTAGTACTAAATCATGTTAATGACTATAAATTACACCTAAAAATACATTGATTTATTATGGGGCTATAGTCACCTCCCCACAAATTGAGAATACTTAACTTGATAACAAGGACAAATTGGATGACCCCCTCCAAAAATTCTATTAATATAATTGTGACATGAGGAGACAAATTTTTTTTTCCATTAGACTGATCTTAAAAGTCTGATTTATAAACAGCATTAAAAAATCCTTTTTAAATGAAATTATTCAAAGATATTATTTTCAACCACATACTACAGAGAATTTGGAAATTATCAGTACTCTATAAAAAAAGACATCTCTGTTCTATTTTGCATAGAAAAATAGGTCTGCTTTTGTATAAATTAATATGAAAATAATACATTTTGGTATCAACTTTAATTGAAAATCCAATAGTTTTAGGCGGTAACTTTAGCAGCTTTGTAGATCACATGATAATATGTCAACATTAAAATGAATTAAAATTAATATTAAAATATAAAAATTATCTTTAAAATAAATATTTAAATAGTAAAAATTTTTTAAGGAATATTTATACTTTAGATTTTCATCTAAAAAATCTCTTTTGAATTCATATTCAGGGTAGTATACTAAAAATAGAAATGAATTTTTTAGAAGACTTTAAATCCTGACTCTTCATAAAAATAATCCAAATCAACATTTATTAAGTAGCTGCTATGTAAATGGCACTGCTCTGTGTCAGACAATGGAATAGAACAAACATTAATAAAACACACCCTGTGCTCTCTTCAAGTTTACATGTTAAAAACAAATATGTAACAATCAAATACAATTTAGCGGAATAGATACTAAATAAAGAAGCACAGGACAAAATATGAAAAAAAAAAATGTTTGTAGTCACTAGGAAGCAACCAAAAGTAGGGAGAAACTGAAAAGGGTAAACCCTTGGAAAAGAGGAGCCATAGTACGTGAGATACTGATTCAACTGTCCATTCCCCTGAGAGCGCTTCCTACTTTGGACAGTTCATGGGTGAAAGAGCTAAGAAGAAATGTCTTATAAGGCTAAGGAGTCAAAAGGTCACAATTTGAGGCTGCCAGAGCAACTTGGAATTGAGAAGGAAATCCTTCAATGGATACAGCCAGAAACCTATGTGTAAATCCACCTCAAATCCTTCTCTGTGGTCAAAACTGTGCCTGCATAGGGTGAGACTACAAGGGACCCAGCTGAAGCAATGACTAGAAGGCTAAAGAGAAGGATAGAAACTTCACCAAATAGACCCACACTAAAAAAAAAATCTTAAAATCAAGACTCTTCATGATCAAGGTGATTGACCAGTAATTAAACTGCCTGGTCAAAAAAAAAAAAAAAAAACACTCAACCCTTTTCAGAGGAAAATAACGTCATCTAAAATGTCTACGATGTATATTACCAATAGCCCCTCCAAATCGGCAAGTCCATAGGACACTTTTTACTCATCTCATTTAACAATTCAGAAGTGTCAGTAACCACTCACTCCCTCCTTAAAAGTCTCTCAATACCTAGCCTTCATAGAACATTCACCTGTTTCTCTGAATACTCTTTTATTTCCTTGGCAGGCTCAACATTCCTTATCTAGTAAGCATATATTAGAGTTCCTACATGTCAGTCCTAACCTCTTTCCTTTCTTTGATCTTGTATGTTCATGTATGTCCACAGATTCAGTAACTCATGATTGTTTATCTCCAAATCAGACCTCTTCTATAACCTTTAGATCTTGATATCCAACTTGACCTCTCATTTTAGCTATCTTAAATGTATCTCAGTATAACATATTCGTGACATTCTGTTCCTTTAGATCAGGTGCTTTTCCAGGGTTTCCTATTTTAGAGAATGGAACCACTGTCCATACAGTTATTTAAGCCAGCAACTTAGGAGCCACTAATCAACATTCTTCCCATTACTCTCATATCTAATTCATTACCAAATCCCATTAATTTTATCTCCTAAAACTCTTTCAAATCCCTCTCCATCTCTGTGATCATCAGCCATCTCCAGCCTTCCATCATCTCTCCCCTAGACCACTCTAACAGCTATCTAATTGGTTTGCTCAGACCTCTCTGGGACTCCTTCAGGGGATTTTCCACACTAAAACCAAAGCTGTCATTTTAAAACTCAAACTGTATCATGTTCGCTCCCTGCTTTAACATCCTTCAATAGTTTATCATGGCTCTCAGGGCACCTAAAACCTTTCCATGGCCTACAGTGACTTCAAAGTTGGTCCAACCTCAGATCTCACCACTCTGACTCTTGCCTACAATTCTATAACCGCACTGACTTTTCTTGTATTCTTGTGTCAAGTTCTCTCTCCCACTATAGGGACTTTTTCACTTGCCATGTTCTCTGCTGAAACACCATTCCTTTCCCTCTTCACTTGGTTGACACCTACCTTATTTAAACCTTAACTCAATTGTCATGACCTCAGGAATCTTCCCTTACCCTCTGACTAAGTTATATCCCTATTATATAATTTTTTACATGATATACTTCTTCCTGTCATTATCACAATTGCAGTTTTATACATATTTGTGTTATGACTTAACTGATGCATGTTTGCCTGTTAGATTGTAAGCTCTATAAGGATAGAGCCCATGTAGGTTTTTACCAACATTTGATCCCCCATTGTATAGCATAGTGCCTGGCACAAAATAAATGCTAATTTATTGGTTGACTGTATGAATAAACAATTGAATTAATATATTCTTGCAAAGATCTCTCTTTATATAATTGGTATCAAAAATTTATTGTGAAATGTCTAAATATTTGATATATGCTATTTTTGTCTTTTCATATGGATGACATATTACTTAGGATTATAAATTATATACCTACTATGCATACAAGAGTTTCAGTATAATCATCCAGACAGAAAACCAATAATGAAACACTGAACTATGCTAACAGACATACACAAAACATTCTATCCAATGGCAACAAAATACACATTCTTCTCAAGTGCACACAGAACATTCTGCAGAATAGACCAACATTAGGCCGCAAAACACGTCTTAACAAATTTAAGGGAACTGAAATCACATCAAGTATCTTTTCTCACCACAATAGTATAAAAGGAAGAATTTCAGAAAATTCACAAATACGTGGAAACTAAATAATATACTCCTAAACAACCAAGGGGTCCAAAAAGAAATTAAAAGGGGAATTTTTAAATATCTTGAGATGTATGAAAACGAAAGGACAACATACCAAAACTTATGGGATGCAACAAAAGCAGTTCTAAGAGGGAAGTTTCTAGCAATAAATGTCTACATCAGAATGAAGATCTCAAATAAACAAACTAATGCTACACCTCAGCAAGCTAGAAAAAGAAGAGCAAACTAAGCCTGAAGATAGGAAGGAAACAATAAAGATTAGAACAGAAAAAATGTAATAGAGACTAGATAAACAATTTTTAAAGATCAGTGAAACTAAGAATTGTTTTTTTGAAAAGATAAACAAAATTGACAGACTATTAGCTAGACTAAAAAAAAGAAAAGAAAGAAAGAAAGACTCAAACAAAATCAGAAATGAAAAAGAAGACATTACAACTAATACCACAGAAATACAAAGGATCATGAGACTACTATGAACAATTTATATGCCAACAAACTGGCTAATCTAGAAGAAATGAATAAATTCCTAGATATATACAATCTATGAATATTAAATCATGAAGAAAAAGAAAATCTGAACAGACCAATAACAATAAAGAGACTGAATCAGTAATAAAAAGTCTCCCATCAAAAAAAGCCCAAAACCTTATGGATTAACTGCTTAATTCTACCAAACATTGAAAGAAAAACTAATTCAGTCCTTCTCAAACTCTTCCAAAAAACATTGAAGAGGAGAGAAAACTTCCAAATTCATTTTGTGAGCCCAGCATTGCCCTGATGCCAAAGACAATGACACCACAAGAAAAGAAAATTAGGCTAATATCCTTCATGAACATAAACGAAAAAATCCATAATAAAAACTTGGAAATCAAACTCAACAGCACTTTAGAAGGATAATTCACTATGATCAAGTGGTATTTACTCCTTAGATGCAAAGATTGTTCAACATAACCCAATTAATAAATGTAATACACCACATTAACAAAATGAAGGACAAAAACCATGACATCAACTCACTAGATATAGAAAAGGCACTTGACAAAATTCAACATCCTTTCATGATTTAAAAAACTCAACAAACTAGATATAGAAGGAAGGTACCTCAGCATAATAGAGGCCATATATGACAAGCCCATAGCTAATGTCATACTCAGTGGTGAAGAGTCGAAAGTTTTTTCCTCTAAAATCAGGAAAAAAACAAAATGCCCATTCTCACCACTTCTTTTCAACATAGTACCGGAAGTATTAGCCAGAATTATTAGGTAAGAGAAAGGAAAAAAAAAAGCTTCCAAATAGGAAAGAAAGAAGGTGAATTGGGTCCGTGTGCAGACAACATGATCTCATACACAGAAAACTCTAAAGATGCCATCAAAAAGCTGCTAGAACTAATAAACAAACCCAAAAAAGTTGAAGGATAAACAAGCAACATACAAAAAGCATTTATATACACTAACAATGAACTCTCCTAAAAAGAAATTGAGAGAACAATATCATTTACAATAGCTGCCAAAAAATACAATATTTAGGAATAAATTAAACTAAGGAGGTAAGAGACCTGTTAAACTGAAAACTATAAAATATTGATGAAAGAAACTGAAGAATACATAAATAAAAGATATCCCATGTTCATAAATGGGAAGAATTAATACCACTAAAATGTCCATACTACCCAAAGCAATCTACAGGTTCAATGTAATCCCTATCAAAATCCCAATGACACATTTCACAGAAATAGAAAAAAATCCTGAAATTCTTATGGAACCACAAAAGAATGCAACAGCTACAGCAATCTTGAACAAAAAAAATAAAGTTGGAGGCATCATACTACCTGATTTCAAAACCTACTACAAAGCTATAGTAATGAAAACAGTATAGTACAGGCATAAAAAGAGACACATAGATTAATGGAACAGAATAGGGATCCCAGAAATAAAGCCGCACATTTACCATCAATTGATTTTTTAACAAAGATGCCAACAACACAAAATGGGAAAGGACATTCTTCAGTAAGTGGTGTTGGGAAAACTGAATATCTACATGCAGAGGAATAAAATTATACCATTTCATACCATATGCAAAAATTAACTCAAAGTGGATTGAAGACTTACACATCAGACCTGAAACTGTAAAATTGATGGAAGAAAAATAAAATGGAGAAAGCTGCATGGCATTGGTCTGGGCAAAGATTTTTTTGAATATGATCCCAAAAGCACAGGCGACAGAAGCACAAATTGACAAATGGCATTACATCAACTAAAAGCTTCTGCATGGCAAAGGAGACAATCAGCCCAGTTAAGAGACAACCTATAGAACGGGAGAAAATGTATGTGTAAACCATACATCTGGTTAATATTCAAAATACATAAGAAATTCAAACAACTCAATAGTATGAAAACAAATAACCAGATTAAAATAGGGGCAAAGGAACTGAATAGACATTTCTCAAAAGAAGTTATACAAATGGCCAACAGGTATATGAAAGAAAGCTTAATATCACTGATCATCAGGGAAATGCAAATTAAAACCACAATGAGATATCACCTCACACTTGTTGAAATGGCTATTATCAAAAGGACAAAAGATAAGCAGTGTCAGTCAGGGTGCTAAGAAAAGGAACATGTGTACACTTTTGGTGGGAATGTAAATTAGTACAGCCATTATGGAAAACAGTAATGAGGTTCCACAAAAAATTAAAAAAAGAACCACCATATAATCCAGCAATCCCAACACTGGGTATATCTCCACAGTAAATGAAATCAGTATGTTGAAGAGATGTGTGTACTTTCATATTCACTGTAGCACTATTCACAACAGCCAAGATATGGAATCAGCCTAAGTGTCCATCAATAGATGAATGGATAAAGAAAATGTGGTATGTGTGTGTCTATATATATATATATATTTATACCCAATGGAATATTATGCAGCCTTTAAAAAAGAAGGAAATCCTGTCATTTGTAACAACATAGATGAACCTGAAAGATATTATGTTAAGTGAAATAAGCCAGGTACAGAAAGACAAATATATGATTGCACTTACATGTGCAGTGTAAAACAGTCAAACTCAAAGAAAAATGGTGGCTACCAGAGGCTGGAATGTGGATGCACTGGGGGGATCTTAGTCAAAGGACACAAAATTCAGTTAGGAGAAATAAGCTCAAGTGATCTACGATACATCATGGTGACTATAGTTAACAGCAATATATTGCATATTTAAAAATCTCTAAAGGAGCAGATTTTAAGTGTTCTCACTGCAAAAATAATATGTGAGATAATGCACATGCAAAATAGCTTGATTTAGCCATTCTATTAATACAATGTATATATCTATCAAAACATCATGTTGTACCACAAGTCTATACGATTTTTACTTGTCAATTTAAAAAATAAACTTAAAAAAGAGTTGCCATATAGTAGTTACTTATTGATTGAAGAAATTGCCAGTATCCCAGGCAAGAGGATCCCATGGGCTTTTTTAAAAAGACCATAAACATTAAAGGGCTTGCTGAGGCAAGCTTTCTTTCCCACAGAAGCTATCTATCAAACCAGTCCTTTTAAAACTTTTTTTATTGAAGCTCATAGTAAAAAATAAATTTTACACAGTGACTCAAAGTGTATCTACACATGTGCAGACATGTACTTACACACACAAACACACAACTGAAAAAAAATTCTCAGAGTGCACTTACTACATGAGATGTAATCCACTATTTTCTACTCTATTTCAATTTTGGGTCTGTTAGTCAAAGCCCTTTAAATTGATTTCACACCCCAATGAAGGGTTGCTTCTCCTGGTTTTAAAAACATGCTTTGAACAACCCTGCAAAGGCTTTGCAGACCTCCCCTCTCAAAAACAGACTTGTTTTCAAGACATTTGCTACAGTTTTGATCAGGCGCTCTTAACTGTTCCTAGTTAACTCTGCCATTAAAAACATTTCCCTGCCCCCGTCATTCCACTTTCAACAGCTCTACAATGGCAAAGTTGAGACTCCATTTCAGCAAGGTTCGGCTATCACTACTCACTTGTTGTTGATATATTATTTCACTTCTACTCCAGTAACTCTACATAATAGCAAAATTAGTAACAAAACCAACCTTAGCGGAGCCCCTCCTCAGTGCTGGCACTCGGCCCAATGTGGTACATGCCACAGTCTCCAATCAGGAAAGCAAATCCGTTTCCTCTTTTACCAATCACTCATCGGGCAGTAAGTCAGAGACTCACAGAGCCCAGATTCCCAGGGTCAGAAGCAGCAACTAGAACACACATTCCCTATATTCTAATTTTGGGCTGAGATCATTACAAATTCAAACTCTAGTTTCTAGGAGAAATTGTGTCTGTTTTTTGCTTTGGAAGAAAAAGAAAAAAGACTGGGAATGAAGGGAAAGTCCTAAAGCAACTCACTGCAGGAAGGCCTAATTCCTCCTGTTAGCTTGGAAGCAGAGTTGTTTAGGGAAAAGAACACAGAAGTTAGAATCAAAAGTGGGTAGTTGAGACTTTGCCTTTCTTCAATCCCATTTTTCAAGATATCTACTTGATTTTAACCAATAACACAGCATACAGACAATTCAGTATTTGCTCACATATTCAGTTAGACCTAACAACTAAGAGAGTTCCTCAAAACCAACTTAAAGTTTTTTTAAAAAATAGTCTAGGAAATATGCTTTTGGTGCATCTTTATGCTTCAAGTTTAAGTCCAGCAATTTAGGCCATCAAAGAGTGAAGTAATTGGACCGTGGGCTCACCATCCCTTACCTCAAGGCCTTCACAATTACACGTTAGCAATATTCACTCTGGGTTTGTGGTGGACAAACATAAGAACTGCTTCTAGCATTTCTGAATGTTTTATAAAACCATAGTTGAGTGCTAGGTCCTTCATATAAGAAGTCATCAACTGGTAATTGTTCATAACAATCAAAATACCACAAAAGCCCTGTCCCCAGATATTCTCTCAGCCCTTGGATCCCTTCTCAATATTTCAAGAGAGTTACTGTGAAAAACCTGGGGAGTTTTAATTAGGTTACTGGATTCCTCATGCACGAATCGGTGATAGTGATTACCCACCACCCTGGGAAGTTACAGAGCTTAAATAGAGCAGTGTGAGCAAAGTCTTTATAAACTCACTATGAGAGCAAAAAGTCTTTATAAACTACTGTTGTTTATCATATACAAGATTTTTTTATGACTGTGTCATATATACAATGAGAGCTGTGTTTGTGCATATGCAAAGAAACTTTGAAATGTTGACCCTGCAAACCAAAACCTATAAAATTATATTTATCACTGAGAGCTAAATTACAAAATAAAATATTGAAAAAATGAAAAATAAGGGACAATTTAAAAAAAAAAGCTAAGTTAGAAATTGCTGAACATTAAATAAACTATTCAGGACCTTTTTTGGAAATTTTTCTATTTGTTACATTACTGCTCGATTTCCCTGTAGTCATAAAAATCCTTGTTTCAACAAATTAAAAATCTGATATTAATAAAAACTAAGAACAGGATAGCAAATTAATTAAAATTGCTTCCCCAGAAAATTTTAATTTTCTTTAGCTTTAAAACATGGTGGGGAAAAAGAAACATTATCACAGAGGAATAAATTCTCTGCAAAGCAGAGGAATTACAAATTTAGAAAGTCAGACAGTCCAGAAGTTTCGGAAGCATGAAGCCATTAACGAAATCGTCCAGAATTGTCAGCGACTATCATCATCCTTACCAAGCAATCTTGACAGGGAAATCAGTTCTGGTTTGTCCTCACAGCTCTTAGAACACCTTGAGCCATGACTTCTGGAAAATTGAACTCTCCTTGGGATCAGATTGTTTCAGTCTTTGAAGATGTTTACAAATATTTCATCTCTAAACGGGTCAAATACACAATATGGCCCTGTCTGAGGTGCCTAAGAATCAGGGCTTATCCCCACCCAGGAGGCAGGATTTTAGAAGTTATAATTCCACACATGAGCAGATTCTTGGATGGATCTCCACAAGGGGCTGAGGCTTAAAACATCTCATTATATTCTTTCAAGACCATCCAGTATCCTCTCAGAGATGGACATGAAATAAAACAAGCACTTTTTCCTCAAGGATTAGAAGGTTAAAAACTAATCATGGATCCTTAATTCAAAATGGCCCCCTAAGGATTATTATCAGCGTTTCTCAATCTTGACTGCATGCACATTTGCTGGGGATGGAGGTTGAGAAAGATTGCAGAGGGGCACAGGAGTTACTCATCTCAGCACCCACACCCCAAAGATTGTTTTAATTGGCCAGGCATCAGTACTTATTTTTAAATCTTCTCAGGTGGTTTTAATGTGCCCCCAGAGTGGAGAAGTACTAATCTAGTGCAATAATTCCTAAATGCTGGCAGCTGCAATAGAATCTTGTCACGGATGTCAAAAATAGAAATTGCTAAACTTTAATGCAGATGCACCGAATTGACTCCCTCAGAGTAGAATACAAAAATACAGCCATAGAGGTAAGTCTCAAGCTCAACCAAGTTTGGGACACTTTGATCTGGTACCTTGCTACTCAAAGTACAGACCAGCATCACCTGGGAGTTTATTAGCAATACAGAATATGGGATCCACCCCAGACCTTCTGAATAAGAGCCTGCATTTTAACAAGAACCTCAGGTGATTCCAAAGAGCATGAAGGCACCCCTCTTCCGCATCCTTTCCTTCCATTTACGGATGGAAAAGCAGACCAGCAAAGTTAGAGGACTCGTTGAATGCAGGGAAAGGGAACTGGTGGGAGGAAAAGACAGAACCAGGCCTCACTGTCTAAGACTTTCTATTCTATCACACTGTATTTCTGAACTGCTGTCAAAGATTTGGGGGCTGTTTTTGGTTTTTTTTTAGTTTTATAATAAGGAAGCATTTTCTCTTTGAAGAGCAATTTCTTCAGACAATAGGAAAATAACTACATGTAGGTTAATA
Source organism: Avahi laniger (assembly GCA_963575035.1). Taxonomy (NCBI): domain Eukaryota; kingdom Metazoa; phylum Chordata; class Mammalia; order Primates; family Indriidae; genus Avahi; species Avahi laniger. Next base: position 3,628 of record CAUYSK010040421.1, on the reverse strand, counting down.
CTACCTCACATTAATCCCATTCCTAACGGACATCATACATAAACCATGCGATCAATAATCCTGGCTGATAAAAATCTCTGGAAGAAGAGAGGTCATATCAGTCAATAAAGACAATATAAAAGCATCAGGATATTTCTTTCCTTTCCTTTTCCTCAGCAATTCTGAGGAAAAAAAATGTTTTCTTCTGAGCTGCTCCAATGTGATTAGACTGGTTTTGGTTTTTGTTTGTTTGTTTGTTTTATCTTGTTTTGTTTTTATGAAAACCATACTCTTTTCGGATCCAGAAATTCCACGGACATTAACAATGGTGGTGGGGAGGGTAAGAAAACGGGAAGAAATAGGTCAAAGGGTACAAATTTGCAGTTATGTAGGATGAGTCTAGAGATCTAATGTACAACATGAGGACTATATTTAATAATGTGTATTATACATTGAAAAGTTGCTGAGAGATTTTGGCTCTTACCACATAAAAAAAGCTTACTACGGAAGTAGATGGATAGGTTCATTCACTTGACTATAGTAATCATTTTACTGTGTGTGTGTGTGTGTGTGTATATATATATCTCAAAACACTATGTTGCATACCTTAAATATACACAAAATTTTTTTAAAAAGACATAGTAAAAACCAGTGGTGAAACACCTTTTTTTGGGTTAAGCCTCTTTCTCACACACACCTTTTTTTATGCAAATTACCCTAGACGTTTTTCAGAGCACTAGCAGGAGAAGTTTTCAGATATTTTAAGAAGTGATAAGACACATAAACGAATTCTAGAGTACTAAGGAAGACAGAAGACAAGGGGTGGAGGTGAGAAGGGAAAAGACTTTACAAAAAGAAGAAAACACTTTCACTAATTTATAGTTTTGCCAAGGTCTAGGGCAGCCTCTGAGGAAAGTCAACTGGATTTTCCCTCTGTACTCATTTGGCTCTAACTTTGGGGAAGCACACAACCCAAATACCATGGTTGTCAACCCAAAAGCCCTCAAACCCTGGGACAGAGCTCCTCCAGCAGAGACGAAGTGCAGGCAGAAACCCGGAAACCCAGTTTAGGGTGTTTTGAGCTGCTCTTCCAGATCACCAGGGCCTCAGTGAGGAAGGATCAGGGTGCGGGTGTTCACAGCTCCAAGCATCACCCCACCCTCCACAATCCTCTGATTCAAAGAGCTAAAGAACACATATTCCAAAAATCGATTACCAAATAGGCATATTTGAAGCTTAGAAGTAACCCAATAAAATCCATGAAGCAATCACTAACTTTTCCTAAATGGGATTGGTTGGAGAGGCCTTTTCAATGATACTGATTGCCAAACATTTGTTATAAAGTTTGGTCTAGGATTTTGGTGTTATTCAAAAGTTTACTTTGTTTCTCATCTAAATCAGTCTCTTACTAAAATCTGAAGCTACACGTTTCTAATTCACAAGAACAGCCAGACTGTCCAAGCTAATTGCCTGGCCCGTGACAGCTCTTTTCTGAACTCCATGAGTAGAACACAGAAATCACACCTGTAAACAGTTACACTGAGCTAAGCTCCCTTTGGCTGCATTCTTCTTTTCTTCAAGGAAATGAAAAAGTGAGGTAGATGACAAAGTGATGCTGCAGGTGGTCTTTAGAGCTTCACTGCAAGCATGGCCCTCTTCCAGCTTTCCCCATCTCAAGGAAATCTTCCCTAACTCCACCTACACCCAGATGCTTGAGTCAAAACCCTGGGAGTCATCCTTCACACCTCCTCACTCATGCCATCAATTCATGACTACATCCTAATAATTCTACCAACCCAACATGTCCAATGCACCCATTTCTCTCCATCTCCACTGCTACCAGCCCAGGCCAAGGCACCACCATGTCTTGCCTGGACTATTACACAGTTTTCTTGCCAATCTCTCACTCTTCCCTACAACCCTTAAACAAGTAACCATTACAAACTAGATTTGTCCATGGCACTAAGAACATAATGCAAAATCCTTCCCCTGAAGAGTCAGGCCCCCATCTCTCCACCCTTGTCTCCCATCGTACTCTTGTGCCCATTGCAATCCAGCTGCACTGGCTTTATGCTTCATAAACTTAGCCATTCATTTTCTCTTTCTCTCCTTAGGACTATTCACATGTTTTCCCTTTGCCTGAAACAGGCTTCCTCTCACTTATTGTCTTGTTACCTCTCACTTTAGGTATCATTTTAACCCTGCTTCCTTAGAAAGGCCTTGCCTGACACTATCTCCCAATCGAAATTAGTCCCTGTTGCACAAGATCACAGCAGCCTCCCTTTGTCCTGCAAAATGCTTACCAAAATTGTAATTACATATTGGATGTGTGTTTGTTGAATGCCTGTCTCCCCTACCAGACTCTAAGTTCCATGAGGTCGGTGACCATGTCTGTTCCTCACTGTATACCCACAAATATTTGTTGAGTGACCAAATCAAATATAAAAAATTCTGATTCCTATTTAAAGTCAAACACTCAATAAATAATTATAAAACAATGCTCAGACATTGTCAAGAATGTAGATAAGGACCATGCTACATATATTTCTTCAAGGAATTGACAATACTGTAAAAAATACATATATACACACACACATATGTGTGTGTGTGTGTGTGTGTGTGTGTGTGTGTTCCCAAGCAGATTTCCCTGCACACTGGCATCTGAAAAATTGTGAATTTAAATCACAAAATCTATATTATTTTTTAAACTTATCTTCTGGGTGAGTGATATCTATAGATATATTTAAGTTTCACAGAACAGTAAGAGCAGACGAATCCCTGAAGCATATATAACACATTTTATCTGCATTAAATAAAATCTTGGTACAGATGGCTAAACAAAAGCATAAATAATTTATATGTCATGCCCACATTCACAATGTTGATTTGCGGTATGTGCATTGCTCAATTCTATGTCAATAATAGAAAGTAAGGCCATGTCCTGGCAAAATACACTTTTATCCTAAAACAATCATCTATAGCAATATAGCAAGTGTACAGACACATACACCTTGTACCTTCCACAATGACACTAATTATTACATAATAATATTGGCAATATTAAGCAGACCATCACTGTAGGAGTTTGAAATATGTAAAAAATATCTGTTAATTTATTCAAACTTGTTCAGCTGTCATCAAAGATAAAAATATGCCTTCACTTTCCATCTCCTTCAAGATCAAAGTTACATTTTTAAGTTTCTGTGTTTCTTTGATGGCATTAACTTCATCATTTTTCCATCTACTAAAGTTGTTCAGACAGACAACCTACAGAATGGGAGAAAATTTTTGCATGCTACAAATCCGATAAAGGGCTGATAAACAGAATCTACTTAGAACTCGGGAAAATCAACAAGAAAAAATCAAATGACCCTATCAAAAAGTGGGCAAAGGACATGAACAGAAACTTTTCAAAACAAGAGAGAATAATGGCCCAAAAACATACGAAAAAATGCTCAACATCTCTAATCATCAGGGAAATGCAAATTAAAACCACAATGAAATATCATTTATCTCCAGTGAGATTGGCCTTTATCAAAAAGTCCCAAAACAATAAATGTTGGCGTGGATGTGGAGAGATAGGAACACTCATGCACTGTTGGTGGGATTGCAAACTAGTGCAACCTCTGTGGAAAGCAATATGGAGATA
>CAUYSK010040419.1:0-14516 GCA_963575035.1 Avahi laniger | reverse complement strand
GATAAGCAATAGTATCTACCTGATATGTGTTGTGAGTACTAAATGAGTCAATTCATTAAAAACGATTTGTACATAATAAATTCTAGCCATTTTAAATTTCTTTTTATATAACTTGTTGACATTAGTATCCCTGCCATCATGAAAAAAAGATAAGAGACTGATATTTATTAAGAATTAATAACTTCTGAGTTACGTTGTTAGTGAACATATCAGTTTTCCACAGTGGCCAAACATGTTACTACGTACTTTGTGGCTTAAAATAAAAGAAATTTGTCATTTCCCAGTTCTTGAGTCCAGAAAGCTAAAAACAAGGTTCCAGTAGGGCCATACTTCTGCCAATCCCTTAAGAGGAGAAATCTTCCTTGCCTCTTCAGCTTCTGGTGGCCCCTGCTTTCCTTGCTTTGTGGCAGTGTAACTTCAATCTTTGCTTCCATCTTCACATGGCCTTCTCTCCTGTGTGTGTCAAATCTTCCTCTCCTTTCTCTTAGAAGGACACCAGACATTGGATTTAGGGCTCGCCCTAAATCCAGGATGATCTGCTCTTGAGATCCTTAATTACATGCTCACGGACCCTATTTCCAAATAAAGTCTCATTCATAGGTACAGGGGGTTAAGGCTTGGACGTATTTTGTTGGGGGATATAATTAAACCCATACAGTGATCCAAGCAGGTTAGAAAACTGAGATCTTATTTTTTGTAGACAAATATGTAAGCACATCCATACATGCATAAATATTTAAATACCTGCATAGGAAAACTTCTGGAAGAATATAATGCAGATGAAAACATTAGCAGGGTTTATCTTTGGGTGCCGTTTAGGGTATTGTTATCTTATTTCCTTTCCTATGTTTTCTATTTTTACCTGTAATAAACACCTACTGCTCTTGTAAATATACAAAATAATAAAATCACCAAGAAACATATACATTCTCTGCCCCACTCACCAGAAAGTCACTTACTTTAGAAAAGGAACATCCCTGAGGCACAGGAAGGGAGACAGGATCCTGGCAGCCCCTTCCTCAGTATTACAGAATACATGTCCCCAGATTCCAAACTATAATCATTTTTTTCAATATTTTAAATCTCTGCCTACTTAACTGAGAAAAACATGGAACCTTAATTTGTTTTATTGTGCTGTGCCCTGATGAATAGTAAGGTGGGTCTTATCATATGAGAGGCAGGAGCACATGCTGGTTAGATGAATTTGCTCAGGGACCACACAGCCTGTGTTCAAATCTAAGCCCTGCCACTTGCTGGCCCTGCCTCCTCCTCATAGGTTCTGGGGAGGTTTAAATGCATAAGTATAGGATTAACACTTACAACAGTGACAGGCACTGAGGAAGTCACATATTAACCATTTATGTCATTATTTTCATATCCAAATTGATTATTAGTGTTTCTACTCAACATTTTTATGATTATGTGGATTTATATTGTTTGGCATGGATTGACTCTTATGTTTTTCAAAAAAAAAACAGTTTGCAAAACTGTAATTAGGATATCATCTCATAGCTATTTATAAATGTACATGGTTATATTTGCATAGTAAAATTTCTGAAAGCAAATATACACTCAAATATTAACAGCACTTATGCAGGAATAGTAGGCTTTTAAGGGTTTCTAATAATTTTTTCCTATTCTGCATTTTTCTTTCTTTTTTAAAAATACAGATGGGGTCTTGCTGTGTTGTCCAGGTTGAAGTGTAGTAACTACTCTCAGGCACGATCATAGTGCATTACAGAGTCCAACTTCTAGCCTCAAGGGATCCTCTCACCAGAGCCACTCAAGTAGCTGGGATTACGGGTACTGTGCTGTCTCCTATCATGCATTTTTCATTTTTAGCTACAATTAAAGTGTCTTGGTTTGGGAAGTAAAAAATAATACAAATAATGAAATATTTCCAGCCCTTCACATAGGAAAGTGGCTCATCATCAGAATTGGGAACATCCTAAGCCACAGGAATTTGGCACTAGGGTGCTCCCAGAACTAATGTGTGGCTCTCTCTACATAACGGTCGCAACGGGGCAGCTTCAGGGAAATTACTATGCCCAGGAGAAGGGCAAGCATGTCTCTCCACTAAATGTTGCATTCAGCAGTCAGACGACATCTCTACACCTGGGACTTTAGTGAAGTCATGAGATGAAAGTAGTTACACAACATGCTTCTCTCTGCACTGTCCCACATGAAGCCCCTTGATTGACAAATAGGCTCCTCTGTTTACCCACCTGCTTAGTCAAGCAGTGACTGCCACAGGGGAGGGAAAGGGGCAGGGGCTGCATGAAATCGCCCAGGGCTCAGCACCACAGCTGCCAGAGGGGGAGAATCCTGACACAGTGGGTGCAGGGGAAAAGCAGAGTCACAGTCTCATTCAGCCCAGGGACCCAGGAGCAATCGACACATATATATTAAAACACCTGGGAAGTGCCTTTCTTGTGCAATTAAAAATAATAAAAGGAAATAAAATATACACGTGCTCAGCACTTGCAATACAGAATCAGATCCAGTTCAAAACAGGATGCATCCCTAAACTGACTAAGGGGTTTGAGTACTAGTCTGGATACATTAAAACGAACTCCCTGCATTCACTATCTTCTTTCATAGCCCAGATTAGGTTCTGGATGTGAAGGACAGGCCTAGAGTAACAGTGTGAATAAAAGATAGAACATTAGGCCCAGATTGTAGAGGACACCTGTGCCTGGGAACGATTCCTTGTTGTTCTTCTCAAGAACATGTCTGTGGCCTTGCACGCAAGTCCAGAGCGCCCTCACCCTGCAAACAGTAGGGACTAGAGAGTTTAGATGCAAACATCTGCTTGCCGGAGACGAAACAACAAGGAACAGAGACGTGTTGAGTCGGGACGGTGTGGGAACAAAGAAATTACAGTGGGACAGTTGCCAAACAGACTATGTTATAAATAAAACAGCTCCAGCAAAAGTTTTTTGCTGCAGCCTCATACTGTCTTGTGGTGTCTGTGTCTTTTTGTACGGGCTGCAGTCATGTGTCTGCGTCTTTATGTCTCTGTGTTCATTCCTCGGTCTCAAGTCGGGCCACGTCCGGTGGCGCAGCAGAGACGGTTGCCTCACTCCAGGCCCAGGAACCAGAGGGGTACCTCTTTGGCATAAGGTGGCACCCAACAGAGGACCTCTGGCATTATGGGGAATTCCCCTTCCGCTGCGGAACGAGAATATCAAAAGTTAGTTCAGGGACTTTTACATTCAGTGGGAGTAGAAGTTAAAGATAGTACTTTGAAGCAGTTGTTCGACTTAATGCAGCAGCACTGCATTTGGTTTCAGTTTCAGTCCCAGGTTCAGTTAAATTTACGCAGCTGGTAACAGGTTATTAAAGCCTGTCGTGTAGCCCATCAAGGAGGCGACACGGTTAATTTAACAAGTTGAACTGTTAAGCACTGCAGTTACTGGAAACAGACTCGGAGAAAGCTGAGTCGCAGAATGGGGAGGAGCTGCATTCTCCTCCCCCTGAGGAGATCCCAGAAGTGACTCCTCTAATAGATGGTCAGGAAGGGGTTAACTCTCTATCCCCTAACACTGAAATAGCAGAATTTATTGCCTTATTAAAGAAATGTTTACTCTCTCTTATCACTACCTCCACAGCCCTGACAGCGCCCGAGGCTTATCCTGTCTCTTTGCCGCCACCGCAGCAGCCAGTCCCACCTACAGGGGCTTCTTTTCAGATTCCTAATAGCGCTAATGACCCAGATAACGATCTTCCTTTGCCTCCTGACTTTGATGATAATCCCCCTTTTCTCCCTCAGGCTGGAACTACTTTCGCTTTTCCTATAGTATGGCAGCCTTTCGGCCCTAGTGTTGATCCACAGTACCGGAACGGGGGACAGCGTGTTACTTATCATGCCCTTCAGTATAAATTCCTAAAGGATTTGAAACAGGCAGTCCAAGCTTATGGTCCAAAGTCCCCTTTCGTTCATGGTCTTTTGGACGCCTTTTCTAGTGAAAACGTTCTTATACCCTTGGACTGGGAGAATATTGGTAAAACAGCCTTAGAAAGCTCCCCAATGGTTGCAATTACGCAGCTGGTGGGTAGAGGAAGCTAAAATTCAAGCACGACTCAATGCACAGCGGGAACCTCCGGGTCCCATGGAGGAGGAGCTTAGGGGGTCGGGTCAATATTCTACCCTGGTCGCGCAGGCGGCCATGGAGGACCCAGCCTTAACCCAGGTGAGGTTAATTTTTCTCAAAGCATGGAGAAAAATTAAAACCTCAGGTCAGTCTACATCATCCTTTGTAAAGACCTTGCAAGGTCCCACGGAGCCCTATACTGATTTTCTGTCTCGCTTGAAAGAGGCAGTCTACCGTGGGATGGGAAGTTCTGAAGCTGCCTCCCTTATTCTGCAATCTTTGGCTGTTGAGAATGCCAATCCAGATTGTCAAAAGATTCTCAAGCCTCTGAAGGCTAGTGGCGGGACATTGGATGAATATGTACAAGCCTGTGCTGGGGTTGGCAGCGCTGTTTATCATGCTTCTTTGTTGGCCGGAGCTATTCAAAAGGGGTCTAATAGGCCTGTCTGTTATAATTGTGGCTGACCTGGCCATCTCTGTAAAGAATGCAGAAAGAAGGGCGGGGCTTTGCCACGTAAACCTCAGAAGCTTCCTCCTCCGGGGATTTGTACCCGTTGTGGAAAGGGGCCTCATTGAGCCAACGAGTGTCACTCCAAAACTAATAAAAATGAAAATCCTCTGCCGCCTCTGAGTAATAACCAACCGTCGAGAAACTATTTGCGGGGCCCTCAGTCCTGGGGCGCCCCAAACAACAATACGGGGCTTCAACAGTATCCAGTGAGCAACGGTCTTGCACATCAACAGATCAATCCTTGAAAGTTACACAATTGTATGCTGCTACCTCTGGGAGTGCAGCCGCTGACCTGGCTGTCGCTAGGACCTATACCTTAACACCTGCTGGGGGTGTTCACAAATTATCCACCCAGGCATATGGTCCCCTTCCAGAAGGTAAAATGGGTTTGATCATTGGTCGTAGCAGCTGCACTGTTAAAGATATCTTTGTTCATTTGGGAGTTATCGATTCAGATTATATTGGGGAGATATAAATTATGGTTTCAGTTTCTCATACAACTCAGATATACGCTGGAGATCGTATAGCTCAATTCCTTTTGCTGCCCTACACTCCTTTTGCTACACATGATGTTAAAAAAACAAAAAACAAAAAATGGTGGTTTTGGTAGCACAGGTAATAAAGTTTTTTGGAAGACCCTGATTCAAGATGCTTGCCCTGTTTTCACATTGGCTGTTGCCGGTCACCAATTCAAAGGTTTAGTAGATACTGGTGCTGACGTTTCCATCATCAGCCTCTCTCAATGGCCTTCTGATTAACCCAAAACTATTGTCCCTGCAGTCTTATCTGGCTTAGGCCAAGTTCAGTGGGTTTATTACAGTAATGACGTCTTAAAATGCCTTGGCCCTTACGGGCAGTGAGCCTCCTTGTCGTTTTATATTGTTGACATTGCTGTTAACCTATGGGGCAGGGATCTCCTTCATCAATTTGGAGCATTTTTATCTATCCCTCACCTTACTCCTAATATCAGAAACATGATGCTTAAAATGGGGTATAACCCCCTGCTTCCTGTAGATTCTTCTACTTCTTTAAACTAGTTGCCACTGCTCAGGAAATTCCTCGAGCTCTACCCCTACACTGAAAAACAGATACTCCTGTGTGGACTGAGGAGTGGCCACCGCCCTTTGAAAAGCTCAAGGCCTTAAAAGTGTTAGTTTCTGAACAGCTCACTACAGGTCATATTAAACAGTCTACTTCACCCTGGAATTCTCCTGTTTTTATCATCAGAAAAAAGTCAGGTAAATGGAGCTTCTTAATGGACCTGCAAAAAATAAATAAATGTATCCAACATATGGGTCCTTTACAGCCTAGTTTGCCCCTTCCTTCTATGATACCTAGAGGATGGTCAATGCTAGTCATAGATTTAAAATACCTCTTCAACCCTGTGACAAAGAGCATATTGCCTTTACCATTCCAGAATACAACAATGGCTGTCCTACGGAATGGTATCAGTGGCGGGTTTTGCCCCAAGGCATGTTAAATAGCCCCAGAAATTTGTTGATCATGTTATGAACTCAGTGCGTCTGCGACATCCTGCTGTTGTGTTGTACCGTTATATAAATGACGTTCTTTTAGCAGCTCCTGCTGTGGCTGAATGAGATGCTGCTTTTACTGATCTCCAACAACAACTAACTTCCTATAATTTAATTCTAGCACCAAAAAAAATTCAAACTGACCTGCCTATCGACTGTCTCGGCTATTGCCTGTCAGAAATGCAGATTCAACCTCAAAAATTACAAATTCGCAGGGAATTTTCATTACATTGTATCACTTCTTTCATGGAAAGGGTAGCATTTTTATTGAAGGGTAGCATTCCTTTTTTTTTATTATTATTAAGTTTGAGTATATATATATATATATATTTTTAAGGGTAGCATTCTTATTGAAGTATGTTCTTACTGGAATACTCTGGACATGGATTTGCCTTCCCGGCATACAGTGCTTCTGCCAAAACTACCATCTGTGAACTTATAGAATGCCTTGCCCACTGTCATGGTGTTACATACAGCATTGCTTCTGATCAGGGAGCTCACTTCACAGCAAATGAAGTGTGGCAGTGGGCCTATGCTCATGAAATTCACTGATCTTACCATGTTCTCCACCATCATGCAGTAGCTGGTTTGATAGGAAAACCTCTATATAGCAGATTTGATGCTATCTGATAAAATTGTGTAGGCATTTACTCTTGGAGCCAGAAGTCTCTCTTCTAAGAATCTATCCAAAGAAACAATATAAGAAGACAAAAAAGCATAAGCACAAGGCCACTCCTGGTAGAACAATTTGTAACAACAGAAAACTAGAAACAAGACAAAGGTCCATCAGTAGGAGGATGTACTCTTCTGTGAAGCATGTTTGAAAAAATAGGAGGATGGTTGAATAATCTAATGTACATCTACAACAGAGAGTACTGTACTATGCAGCTATAAAAAGCAATAAAGTCTTACTGTCTATAATGCTATGGAGTGATCTCTACGATGTCTTGCTAACTGAAAAAAAGCAAGGTACGGAAAAGTTCGTAGAGCTGCTGATTTCTAATATAGTAGTCATTAGTCACATAAGACTATTTAAATTTAAATTTGTTAAATTTAAATAAAATAAGAAATTCAGTTACTCCAGGGGTGAAGGAGTAGTGAGGATGGAAGCTGATGATGTACAGTCTCTTAAAATATAATACCTATTTACTGGCTTTGTGCACTGCAAAGGTAAGAATCAATGATCAACCCAGCAACCATGAGAAACCCTGGTACCAGATTGATTCCTCTAAAAATCATTTCCCACTTTAAGGAACCAAGTTTCCTTGGACAAATAGATGATTCCTGGTCTAGGGTAGAGTTTTTTAAAAGATGAGTCTGGACCAAACTATCATACCAGAAAGCATGTCAAAAAGACTCAGAAGCTAATCTGAAGGGGCTCTCATCCGCCAAGCAAAAAACAACGTGAACAAATAAAATAATGACTGCAGTGGATTATAACACATAAAATATATATTAATAAATATTTATGAACTCCTGATGACATTCCAAAAGAAAAATAAACAAAACAAGCTCACTGCGCACCTATGCAGGCTCCTAGGAAAAGAACTCATTATTTTGAAAAGTGGAAATACTGCAAAAAAGGTAAGCTTTCATCGTACCCTTGCTGTGCATATCATTCTCAGTGGAACCTAACAGCTGTTGAAAGTTTGTTTTATAGAAGAATTCCAGCTAATGAATAAAGAAGAAAGTATAGAATGAGAACATCACTCTTTTACAAATTTTAATGAAATGTAGCTGTGGCAATGATCTTCAGAAGATGCAAAAAACATGAGGTGAAAAGCACATGGGAAACTTTATAATGAATGGATCAGGCTGACAACACCTGGACCCAGAGATCAATCTTAACTTCTCAGGAGGAGAGACAATCAGACACGAGGGGCCTTCTGGTGTAACTCTATAGGAAGTAAGGGTTCACTGTCAGTGGGTCGGCTTATCTGCAAGAACTCTAGGATATCTCCCTACATCTCTATGTATTAATAATACTTCCCCTCTGTCACTTTTAAAGCAAACAAAACTCCTGACAAAAGGGACATGCTTTGTTCCAACAACCTGAGTAGAGTTCTGCCAGTAGCTTGAGTCCCAGCCTAGTTCTTCTAATTAGTATGTTTTGCTTTCAGAGAAAGACAAACGGACAGAGGGTCTTGCGTGGCCGTTGCCATAGAAGCCGCCTTACACTTCGCGGTTGCCATAGAAACATGACGTCATTATGGCGTCCGTGACGTCTTTTTAATAAAGACCGGCGTGGCCTGGAGGAAAAAATAATGTCCCGCCTTCAAGTGTTTGGGACTCAGCTGAGGGTGGGGGTGCATCGCGGTGGGGGCTGAACAGCCCTGGGGTGTGGGGAGACGAAGGGATCCCAGATCCAAGTCGGTTCGTTCCCACTTTGGGACTCTGTGCCCCGCTGTCTCCTGAGGGAGAGATGTGGGACCCTCCTAGCCCCAGGGAGGGTGGCGTCTTGCTCCAGGGTGTTTTGGAGCTACTTTCCATGCAGAGGCCTGGCGCGGGAGAATGAGACAGGTAACGACTCTCTCTGAGCCCAGCTTCCCCCTCTGTAAAATGGGGACGAGAATGCTCACCACAGGATTGCTGGAACCTTCAGTGACAACACCTGTGCAAGCCCATAGCCCTGTGGTTATTGTGGGATCATGAATGTCTGTATGAATTTGGGCCACTTCTTATTCCTTTTCAAATTTGTTGTTAGGGGATAGACGAGGAAAGGAGAAGAAAAAGGCCCTGGTGAGGCCGTTGTACCTTCTGGTCGTTATGATTACTGCCCAATCGTATCAGTGTCATTGGTCACTAGCCCAGTGCCTAGCATGGTGCCGGGCACATAGTTATTCCAATAAACATAGTGATTGCTGGATTCTCTCTCTCTCTTGGTGGCTCTTGGTGCAGGTGGATGAGCTTATATAAGGTTTCTGAAGGAGGCATTTCTGAGGAACTGGGTCATGATGGCTGCTGAAGCTTCTACTCCAGATTTGAAAGGCAGCAGTCCTCAGGAGACTCCCAAAACTTCGCACCCCTGGTGGAATAAGATACCTGGCTCAAGTGAGTTCATAGATCTGGACAAAAATGTGTTGCAGGCCTGGCGTGGTGGCTTAAACCCGCCTGTAACCCTAGCACTTTGAGAGGTTGAGAGGGGAGGATCACTTGAGGCCAGGAGTTCAGACCAGCCTGGTCAACATAGCTAGACTCTGTCTCTACAAAAAATTTCAAAATTAACCAGGCATGATGGCACATGCCTGTAGTCCTAGCTACTTGGGGAGGCTGAGGCAGGAGGATTGCTTGAGACCAGGAGTTTGAGATTACAGTGAACTATGATCACCCTACTGCACTCTAGCCTAAGTGACAGAGTGAGATCTTGTCTCCAAAAAAAAAAAAAAAAAAACGTAAAAATAAAAATGTGTTATGGAATAGTGCCTGTGAGGCTCAAAAAATAGACTAAAAGTAGAAAAGGTACTTTGATCTTCTTGTTGGAGAAGAGGTTTAGCAGGTAGAATTTCATCCCATCAGCAGCTACATGCTTTAATAGTAGTCCTAGAGGCCCATCTTAGCAATGTCTCCTTTTGATGAAAGCAATGACCTGTCCAGCTTGAGGAAGGAACTCAAACTTTAGTATGCATTTGCAATAAATATGCCTAAACTGTTCTCACTGTATAAATATTATTCAACAATTCCTATGTTCCTCTCAGATGGATACAGAAATGTACAGTTGGTTAGAATGTCTTTCTAGCAATTTTAGATGGTAAAAACTGTGTTTTTCATCAATGCTATAATAAATTTTTTTAATGCCACAAATTTTGCAAGTGTTAGTTTAAAATGTCAATTACAAGAATTCTGTCTTTTCTTTTTTAAAAAAGGTTTTCTAGAGATGGGGTCTCTCTGTCACTCAGGCTGGAATGTAGCGGTGCAATCGTGCTTCACTGCAGCCTTGAACTCCTGGACTCAAGTGATCCTCTTGCCTCAGCCTCCCGAGTAATTGGGACTACAGGTACATACCCAGCTAATTTTTTTCATTTTTTTAGAGATGGGGATCTTGCTATGTTGTCCAGGCTGATCTCAAACTCCTGGCCTCAAGTGATCCTCCCACCTCAGCCTCCTGAGTCACTGAGATTACAGGTGTGAGCCACCACACCCAGCAGTATTTTCAAAAATAATAATCACCATAGAGTTTTCCCTGTTATAATAATACTCAACCATGTTTCCCAAAACAACCAGACATTGTTAAATAGTATTATGATTAGTTTCCCAGGATATGGCAGTTTTGATTCTATACTCATAGACTCCCATTGCCTGCCTCCCTGTCCTGTCTCCAGACAATCACTGATCTTCTGTTACTGTAGATTATTTTTCAATTCCTAGAATTTTATTTATTTATTTCCAATTTATTTATTTCTTTTCTTTTTTTTAAATTTCAGAATATTATGGGGGTACAAACATTTTGGTTACATATAATGCCTTTGCCTCACCCAAGCCAGAGCTATGAGCATGCCCATACCCCATATAGTGCCCTCTGCACCAATTAGTTGTGAGTTTATCCATCCCTCCTCTCCCCTCCCCTGCACCTGATGAATATGTCTTCCATGTGAGCACCTAAGTGTTGATCAGTTAGTACCAACTCGATGGTGAGTACATGTGGTGCTTGTTTTTCCATTCTTGTGATACTTCGAAGAATGGGCCCTAGCTCCACCCAGGATAATATAAGAGGTGCTAGTTCACGATTGTTGTTATGGTTGAGTAGTATTTCATGGTATACATATACCACATTTTATTAATCCACTCATGCCTAGAATTTTATTTAAATGGAAACATGGAGACTGTATTGTTTTCATTGGCCTGATTTCTTTCATTCAGCCTATTTAATTTTAAATGTATTCATATTGTTGCATATATCAAAATTTCATTTTTTTTTTAGACATGGTCTCACTCTGTTGCCTGGACTAGAGTACAGTAGCATTATCATAGCTCACTGCAAATTCAAACTCCTGGGATCAAGTGATCCTCCCACCTTGGCCTCCCAAAGTACTGGGATTACAGGCGTGAGCCACTGTGCCTGGCCAAAATTTCATTCTTTTCATGGCTGAATAGTATCCTAATATGTGGGTATACTACAGTTTGTTTTATCCATTCAATTGTTGCTAGATATTTGGTTTGTTTCTACTTTGTGGCTCTTGTAAATAAAGCTGCTATGATAAAATAAACTAAAGCTTATTTGTTTATAAGTCTTTCCATGGACATATGCTTTCTTCTTCTATGGTAAATACTTAGCAGTGTAGTAACTGGATCATATGGTAGATATAAAATTAACACTGTAAGAAATGGCCAAACTGTTTTCCTAAGTGATTATACCTTTTTTCATCCCCACCAGCAGTGTATAAGTGTTTGCTAGTATTTTATTGAGGCTTTTTGCATCTATGTTCATAAGGGATATTGATCTGTAGGATTTCTTTTTTGTTGTTATATCTTTTCCTGACTTTGGTATCAAGGTGATACTGGCTTCATAGAATGAGTTGGGGGGGGATTCCTTCCTTCTCAGTGTCATGGAATAATTTCTGTAGTATGGGTACCAGCTCTTCTTTGTAGGTCTGGTAGAATTCAGCTGTGAATCCATCTGGTGCAGGGCTTTTTTGTTTCTTTGTTTTAAGATTCTTTATTACTGCTTTGATCTTGCAGCTCATTATTGGTCTGTTCATGAGTTCTCTTTCTTCCTGATTGAGTCTTGGAAGGTTGTGTGTTTCTAGGAAATTGTCCATTTCCTCTAGGTTTTCTATGGCATAGAGACTTTCATAATATTCATGGATGATGTTATATATTTCTATGCTATCTGTTGTAATATCTCCTTTTTCCTTTTTGATTCAGCATATTTGGGTCTTTTCTCTTCTATTCCTGGTTAATCTAGCAAGAGGTCTATCAATTTTGTTTATCTTTTCAAAGAACTAACTTTTCTCTCTTTTTTTGAGACAGGATCTTGCTCTCTTGCCCGGGCTAGAGTGCCATGGCTCCTGTGCTCAAGTGACCTCCTGCCTCAGCCTCCTGAGTGGCTGGGACTACAGATGCTTGCCACCATGCTTAGCTAATTTTTTCTATTTTTAGTAGAGACGGAGTCTCGCTCTTGCTCAGGCTGGTCTCAAACTCCTGACCTCAAGCAGTCCTCCTGCCTCAGCCTCCCAGAGTGCTAGGATTACAGGCGTGAGCCACCATACCCGGCCAGAACTAACTTTTTGTTTCATTGATCTTTTGTATTGTTGTTTTGTTTTCCATTTCATTTAGTTCTGCTCTGACCTTTGTTATTTGTTTCTTTTTGCTGGCTTTGTGTTTGGTTTGCTCTTCCGTTTCTAGTTCCTTGAGATGCGATATTAGGTTGTTAATTTGTGATCTTTCTTTTTTGTTCTTGAAACGCTCTTGCTCTTTTGCCCTGGGTAGAGTGCAGTGGTGTCACTGCAGCTCACTGCTACATCAAACTCCTGGGCTCAAGTGATCCTCCTGCTTCAGCCTCCTGAGTAGCTGGGACCATAGGCGTGTACCACAACACCCAGCTACTCTTTCTATTTTCAGTAGAGATGGGGTCTTGCTCTTGCTCAAGCTGGTCTCAAATTCCTGACCTCAAGCAATTCTCCCATCTTGGCCTCCCAGAATGTTAGGATTACAGGCATGAGCCACAATGCCCAGCCCTTTCTTTTTACTGTGGACATTTAAGGTTATGAATTTTCCCCTTAGGAATGCTTTTGCTCAATCCCTTAGATTTTGATAGCTTTGTGTCCCCTTTGTCATTCAGTTCAAGAAATCTTTTGATTTTCATCTTAATTTCATTATTGACCCAATAATCATTCAGCAGCAGGTTTTTTAATTTCCATGACTTTGTATAAATTTGAGTGTTTCTCTTGGGATTGATTTCTATAATAGTTTTATTGCACTGTGATCTGAGAATATACATGGTATGATTTTGATATTTTTGAATTTGTTGAGACATATTTTGTGGCCTAAGATATGATCAGTGTTGGAGAATGTCCTATTGCTGGTGAGAAGAATGTACATTCAGTAGTTTTGGGGTAGAATATTTTGTAAATGTCTGTTATGTCCATTTGTTTTAGAGTCCTATTTAAGTACAGTGATTATTTATGTATTTTCTGCTTTGAAGATTTGTCCAGCTTTGACAGTAGAGTGTTGAAGTCTCCGGCAATTACAATGCTACTATTTATTTCCTTGCTTAGCTGTAGTAGAATTTGCTTTATATATCTGGGAGCTCCTGTGTTAGGTGCATATATATTTAGGATTGTTATGTCTTCTTGTTGAATTGCTCCCTTTACCATTATATAATGACCATCTTTGTCTTTCTTTACTATTGTTGATTTAAAGTCAATTTTATCCGATATAAGAATGGCTACACCTGCTTTCTTTTGATTTCCATTTGCATAGAATATTTTTTTTCATCCCTTCACCTTGAGTCTGTATGAATCCTTGTGAGTTAGATGTGTTTCCTAGAGACAGCAGATAACTAGGTTGTGTTTTTTCATCCATTCAGCCAGCTTATGTCCTTTGAGCGGCCATCTTAAGGTCTCTCTTGCCTCTGCTATTTTTAAAACAGTAAGACTAGACCAGGCTCGGTGGCTCACACCTGTAATCCTAGCACTCTGGGAGGCCGAGGCGGGCGGATTGTTTGAGCTCAGGAGTTCAAAACCAGCCTGAGCAAGAGCGAGACCACATCTCTACTAAAAAAAATAGAAAGAAATTAATCAGACAAATAAAAAAAATATATAGAAAAAAATTAGCTGGGCATGGTGGCGCATGCCTGTAGTCCCAGCTACTCGGGAGGCTGAGGCAGAAGGATCGCTTGAGCCCAGGAGTTTGAGGTTGCTGTGAGCTAGGCTGACGCCACAGCACTCTAGCCTGGGCAACAGAGTGAGACTCTGTCTCAAAAAAAAAAAAAAAAAAAAAAAAAAAACAGTAAGACTAACCCCTCTTCTTCTTCCTCCTTCTCAGCCTACTCAACGTGAAGACAATGAGGATGAAGACCTTTATGATGATGTATTTCCACTTAATAAATAGTAAATATGTTTTTCTTACGATTTTCTTAATAACATTTTCTTTTCTCTAGCTTACTTTATTGTTGGAATACGATATGTAATACATATAACATACAAAATATGTGTTAATCAACTGTTTATGTTATCAGATGGGCTTCCAGGCATTGGGAGGCTATTAGTAGTTAAGTTCTGGGGTAGTCAAAAGTTACATGAGGGCCGGGCGCGGTGGCTCAAGCCTGTAATCCTAGCACTCTGGGAGGCCGAGGTGGGCGGATCGTTCTGAGCTCAGGAGTTCGAGACCAGCCTGAGCAAGAGCGAGACCCCATCTCTACCAAAAAATAGAAAGAAATTA
>CAUYSK010040418.1:0-20468 GCA_963575035.1 Avahi laniger | reverse complement strand
TTTTATTTTATTTTATTTTATTTTTTTAAGACTAGTCAAGTGCAGTAGTGAGGAGGGGGGAAAGTAGTCGAACAAGGAGTTCAGTCTGTAACTGTGAACAATCAAGTGAGATAACCTACTGCCTTCGGATCAGCCTAACCTGTTATTTATTTTTTTTTTTTTTGAGACAGAGTCTCACTCTGTTGCCCGGGCTAGAGTGAGTGCTGTGGCGTCAGCCTAGCTCACAGCAACCTCACACTCCTGGGCTCCAGCAATCCTACTGCCTCAGCCTCCCAAGTAGCTGGGACTACAGGCATGCGCCACCATGCCCGGCTAATTTTTTCTAGATATTTTTAGCTGTCCAATTAATTTCTTTGTATTTTTGGTAGAGACGGGGTCTCGCTCTTGCTCAGGCTGGCTTCGAACTCCTGAGCTCAAACAATCCGCCCGCCTCAGCCTCCCAGAGTGCTAGGATTACAGGCGTGAGCCACCACGCCCGGCCAGTTATTTTTATTCTAGCATTTAAATCTTAACCTATCTCATGCCGAGTCTCTAAAGACTCCACTCTGTTTGCATGTGAGTTTGGTGCTAGGCACCATCATCACCCCTGTGTTCTCTGCTCTGTCTAGTCCGGGTGTGCTTCCGATACTGCTCCTGTTGGGTAATTCAACATTTTGGTCCTGTGATCAGAGAACAAAATTTTCTCATTCATGTTATTGGCTACTCAGGGCTGGATCACAAATGAGCCTTTGGTGTTCTGGAAATCCCCCTTATCAACCTTCAGAAAGTTCATATATTTCAAACCCCAAGCTTTTATATTAATGTACTGAAGTAGTTTCTTTTTCCCTCTTAGAAATCTATTAATAGAAATGGATTTCAATACAGTATATAAAAAGAAGAAAAAAAAAGTAATGGAGTAGGACTTTGCACACTCACAAATGGCATGGTAGTACCAAAGGTACTTACGTATAATTTAATGCCTACGTATCTCTTGGCAATATAATCATATCTACATTAAAATTCAGTAGTTTAATATTTGCATATAACTGTTTTTCTCAAGCAAATAAACAAATGATGACACTTTAAAGAGAAAAATAGACAAGGTTATTGCTTTTTTTTATAAATTAGCAAAGAATATAGTGTTGCCTGTGATATGTCCAGGTCTGAAAAGAGGACTAGGCAAGGTGAGAGGAACTGGGAAGAGAAAACATCACAGTGGAAGAAGTGAACACTTGGTTTAGTCTCCATCTGATTGCCTAGGCTAATAAAACAAGTAAATATTTGAGAATTGGGTCTTTTAAAAAAGAGCTCAAGTCATATCATGATATTTAGCCTGGAAAAGAGACGGGAGAGGGATGACTTGGCACCCCATTTTAGTAGTGAGGAAGATTATTTGGTTGTCTTTCAGATTTCTAAGCTATTTGTTCACCTCAGGTGATTGAAGCTGTTTTTTCTGCTGGTGCCTTTTCTCAGGAACTGCTCGAGGATAATTCACAATGATGATAAAGCCATGGACTGGTTCCAGGCTTTGGCTTGCCGAATTAGAAGAACACTTAGGGGAAATGTTGACCTTGGCACTGACCAGAACACCAAATTCCTTTCTTTGCATTGTTTTTTGTCTCATGCAAGCTCCTGAATTGTACTTTCTCAGATGGCGATAGTACAGCAGTCCCCAACCTTTTTGGCACCAGGGACTGGTTTCATGGAAGATAATTTTTCCATGGACTGGGAGTGGGTGGGGGGGTGGGGAATGGTTTTGGGATGATCCAGGCACATTACATTTATTGCGTAACTTTATTTCCATTATTATTACATTGTAATATATAATGAAATAATTATACAACTCACCATAATGCAGAATCAGTGAGAGCCCTGAGCTTGTTTTTGTGCAACTAAGATGGTCCCATCTGGGGGCAATGGGAGATAGTGACTGATCTGACAGGAGGTGGAGCTCAGGTGATGATGCAAGTGATGGGGAGCAGCTGTAAATACAGATGAAGCTTTGCTCACTTGCCCTGCTGCTCACCTCCTGCTGTGTGGCCTGATTCCTAACAGCCTTTGGACCACTACCGGTCTGCATCCCGGGGGTTGGGGACTGCAGTAATAGTTTATTGAATATGATGCCAAATATAGAATAAGCTGTTGAAAGAATTCAGTACAGATGAGTTATTCAATGATTATTTGTAGTACAAAAAGATTTACTCTATGAGTCTTTTAAACAGCAAATTCCCTAATGCTCCTAAATACGATCGATTATATACAGTTTTTGAGAAACAAATGTATTAAATTTAATAAGGAAATTTTTTGACAATATGCAAACATATATCTAACTTCATTTTATTTCCTTATGAGCTAACATTGTCAAGTGGCAGTATGTATGCATCACGTGCGCCATGTACATTGTAAGTAAATGGCACAGTCGTGGGCTATTTTTTATGACTGGCCTTTAAAATGCTTATCTTTTATTGATTTAAGTGGTTTGTATGATACCAGTTCTTTGATATTTTTATAACTTGCTTTATGGTCTGGTATGTAGTCAATTTTTATAAATGTTCTATTGTTTAAAAAGAATATATATCAATGAGAGTTCCACAAAATGATTAAGCTCAACAAAAAATTGAGTGATTCTTCCCAGTGTTCCCAGGGATGGTACATAGCTGGTATCTTTTCAGATGCATAAGAAATAAGGGATTCATTTTTTTTTTTTATTTCAGCACATTATGGGCGTACAGATGTTTAGGTTACGTATGTTGCCTTTGCCCCCAATAAGGGATTCATTTTATGTAATGAATGGAAAGAAACATGATGAATTGCTTAAAGATTCTCGTAAATGACTTAGAAGTTTGTATTCACATACCCACTAATGTACCTTATTTTCTAAGTGACAGTATCTTTTGAACAGCTGTGATTTGATTTACTAAATTTTAGATATAGTAAGGTTTTTAAAAACAGTGGCTTTATTGAAGTATAATTCACATACTACACAATTTACTTGTTAACATGTACGATTTAATGTTTTTTAATAAATTCATAGTGTTGTGCAGCCATCACTAAAATCTGATTTTAGAACATTTTCAGCACTCAAAAAGAAAACCTGTATCCACTAGCAGTCACTTCCCATTCCCTCCACTTGTCCACTGGCAACCACCAATCTATTTTCTGTCTATGGATTTGCCTCTTATGGACATTTCATATAACTGGAATCATACAAAATATAGTCTTTTACAAATGGCTTCTTTTACTTAGCATAACGTTTTCCACGTTCATCCATGTTGTAGCATGTATCAGTACTTCATTCCTTTTTTTTTTTTTTTTGGAGACAGAGTCTCACTTTGTTACTGGGCTAGAGTGAGTGTCATGGCGTCAGCCTAGCTCACAGCAACCTCAGACTTCTGGGCTCAAGCATCCTTCTGCCTCAGCCTCCCTAGTAGCTGGGACCACAGGCGTGAGCCACCATCCCTGACTAATTTTTTGTTTCTATTTTTAGTTGACTGGCTAATTTTTTCTATTTTTTTTTTTATTTTTTTTTTAGTAGAGACGGAATCTCGCTCTTGCTCAGGCTGGTCTCTGAATCCTAAGCTCAAGCGATCCTCCCTCCTCGGTCTCCCAGAGTGCTAGGATTACAGGCGTGAGCCACCATGCCTGGCCTCATTCCTTTTTTATTGCTGAATAATTTTGTGTGGATATACCACATTTTATTTATCCAGTCATTGTTGGTGGATATTTGGGTCTTTTACATTTTTTGGTTATAAATGATGCTGTTAACATCAGTGTACAGATTTTTGTATGAATGTGTGTTTTCATCCAAGGAGGTGTTTTTAGCTGATCTTCAACATGTCACCCATTGCAAAAAGACATACAACCTACATCAGAACTCTTTCATTTCTTATTTTTTTCCTGAGATCTTGATGGTTGTTGGTAGGGACAGAGTGAGTGGAGAGGGGAACTAACATTTATTGAGTGTCCACCCTGGAGCAGGCACTCTGCCAGAAACTTTGCGTACATACTCTGTCTCACTTAATCTTTTGGTAATGATCCTGTTAGACAAGTGCAGATTTCCTCGTTTTACAGATGGAAAAAAACAAAGATGCAGAAACCTTAAGTAACTCTTCCAAAGAGACATAGCTATTAAGTGATGAGCCAGGCTTAGAACCTAGATTTCTATGATTTCCACAGCATCACACAGATATAGAAGATCTAGACATTTTTAAACATAAAAAAATTCAAGGACAATCTCATTATTTTTCATCAAATCAGGTCTTTCCAATGATTTATCTTCTTCCTTTACTTGACAACATTCCCCTTCTACTATTGAAAAGACCAGCACTCTATATATTAGCTATATATTCAGGACTTTTAAGATCTTTTGGTTAAGGTGAGGGTTTTTTGTTCAAACACAATCTTACAGTGAAAGCATCTAATCAGTGAAAGCAGAGTTACTTTGGTTGAAGCTTAGAGAATCTGGAATTACTAATAGCTATGGTACAGCAAGCTCTTAGTCTAGAAACAGAGGAAAAATATCATTCCTCACACAGTTACCTTATTTTCAGCTGCAGTCTTTCAACAATTAACAAATTAGTAATTGAAATTTGTGTTCACTCATCTATTTTTAGCTGATAGTTTATTTAGATAATATTTTGATGGGGAACACTTAGCATATCAAGTGGTTACTGTTTTAACTTCAGGAATAAGATAAACACAAGTACAATTTTAGAAAAGCCATTTTGATTATGCTGAAACCTTTCATGGAAATAGCATCTGTCAGAAATATTAACACTAGCAGTCTATTGATCAACTAGTTCAATACTCTTAATGTGTGTTCTAAGATAATTTCACATTAGTTTAAAAGTTTCTTTGCAGTACTCTCATTTCAAATAAGTAAACCATATTTACTTTGTAAGAACTCAGCCTAGATTAAAATCTCATTTATGTAAGCCAAAACTGGATGTGAAAAAAGACTTATCAAGAGAATTTGCAGTGAAAAGTGTATAAGGATTATGTCTCACCTACATAAGAGTTAAATTGGCTTTTAAAAGTTTTAATAGCAGAAGTTTGTGGTTCTGGTGAAGACACCATGTTGCAGCAACTGACTGAAAATGGCTTCATTTACTATATATTTGTTGGATTATGGGTTCCAGTACATGACTCCAAATAACAGTGCTTAAGCAAGATAGAAGTTGATTTCTGTGTCATGTGTTAGTCTGAACTAATATGGCAGCTCCACTTCATGAGAACATCGAGCTTCAGCACTTTCTGTTCTGTTCCTTCATCATCCTTGGGTCTGGCTTTCAACCGTGGTCTAAAATGGCTGATTTTGGCCATCAGGAAGGGAGAAAGGGAAGGGAGGATATGCCCTTTCCTTTTAAGAGCAAAACCTGGAAGTTGCGCACGTTCTTTTTGTTGGTACTGCATTGGCCAGACTTAGTTATTTGACCATACCTAACTATGGGGGGACTGGGAAATGTGGTCTTTATTCTGAGTAGTTGATTGCTCAGCTAAAAATTCTATTATGAAAGACAAAAGAAGAGATGATGGAGGCCACTTTTCTTTCCTCAAACCCACTGGCACACATACTGCCTATGCATGGCTTTTTTTCTTTTATGTTTGGCTTTTATAATGATGTTTCCTCTTCTTTCATGTTCTGTTAACACATCATGATTGCATTCTTAAAAACTGCTTCATTCTGGAAAAAAACTACGTTACAAAAATATTTGTTACAAATAGGAAAGGGGATAGGAAATAGTATTCCAAATTCATGATAATGAAGTGTTTTTAATGCAAGACTTTTAATAAAGTTTAAAAAAATTTTAAGGATATAGCTATGATACCTAAATATAATTGAACAAATCTAATATGTAATTATTCCTAGTTTTTATTGTAGAATAATAATGACTTTTTAAAATACTGTCATCACTGTCATTGTAAATAATGCTTAGACTGTTTAATATATACATTTCCATGTATTAACAGGCTTGAAAGTTTGTTTTTTTTTAATAATATTCAGACATATGGTGGTGTTTTGTTGTTTGGGGAGTGACGGCTGGGAAAGAATGGTGTGTAGGGTTTTTGCTATTATTGGGAATAGTGTTTTTTTCCTTGTAATTCCTAGTTTTGATTGTGGTTAGTACATTGAGTGAAGTACAGGAAATATCTGTTAGAATTCTGAAGTATTATTCCTCGCATTGTTGTCTTTGCTATTTTAGGATTGTTGTGCACCACCACCACCCCAGCTGAAACTGCAGGAAAGGCCTGGATTTTTCTGTAGTGATATCGGAGATTTAAATATTTCTAGGGGGACAAAAGATGCACAAATTACAGAAAGAGAGAAAGTACTTTATATCAGCCAAAAGAAAAGTTATCTCTCCTAAACATTGGTGGATAGGTGTTTATAAGTTATAAGTCATTTATAAGAATCCTTAAGCAGTTCATCATGTTCCTTTTGTTTCATTTTACTTTAAGCGCTTTCTTGCCTGCTAAGAATATCAGCTCCTGTACTACCAAAATGTCATAGACAGCTTTCTATTACACATTATATAGGTTCTGGATTTTTTTTTTTGTTTGGTTGCTTCTCCACCCTTCCTCACTGGCCTCTATTCCTAAGAGTGTTATTAACATTTATTCTTTTGCTGAGGCTGCATTGAGGGGTGTGGATTGTTTTTATTTAATCTTTGAAAATAGTGACCACCAGCTAGTTGTTTAAAAATTTGCCAGGGTGTAAAAGAGGAACCAGAAGCAACAGCTGGCTGTTTTTTGTTGAATACAGGAATGTAGGCCCTAGGGTGGACCCAGTGGGGTTAAGGAGCTCCTTTTCCTTCCCCACCACTGTTTCTGGTGATTTTATTCTTTTCTTCTCTTCTAGTAATCAAGTAATCATCCCTTTAATCACTATTTTACCAGACCTGACCCCCCTAAACCTCTACCACCATGTCCCCCAAAGCTGCTCTGTGGGCCAGCAATTTCTTCACTTAGCCTCTGCCCTTCCCGCAGGCCCTTATGAGGAAATGCCCAAGAAAATTTCAATTTTAGCATTTCTTCTAAGACAAATTAATCTTCATTCTTTTCTATTCTTGATTGCTTATTCATGGCTTTTGTCTTTCTGTCTAGGCTCAAAGTGAGAAAAGAAGCAGGTATGAGAAGTAGGGAAGGAAAATTAGGGAAGAACCTTTACACGCCCTCCTGAGGGCCCTTGCTCTATTCTCTTCAGCGCTCTTTCCTTTTGAAATCCTGTTATTTTTCCTAAGGGTGATGTCTTCTGCCATCCCAAGATAAATTCTGAGTATATTTCCAATAGAAACTTTTAGAAGTTGCAGAAGTTAGGTAAATAGTACTGTAAATCATTTGTTCAAGTGTTTTTTATTCATTAATTGATTACTGATTAATAAATAGTTGCTAGCATGGATCCTTGCTTCCTTTCACCTCCTTTTCTATTCCAACCCAGCTCCAAGTTATTTGAACATCAACCTTCTCTCAGGCACTGCTGGAAAAAAAATCACAAAACTGTGGAAATTGACACCACTAAAAAAAGTTGTTTTACTGTCTCCCTGACTGTCAGCACTGCCTGGGTACACTCTACATTTCTTTAGTTAACTTCCTCTGCCATTAGAGTGGCAAATGTCTTGAGTGCTTAATGTGTGCTAGGAACTGAGAACTTTGCGTGTATTATCTCTTTTAATCTTCATATTAATATGTAGGTTCTGTTATCCTCATTTTACAGTTGAGGAAATTGACTTAGTGAAATTAACTTTTTTCAGACTTATAACTGGCTAATAACGGGTAGAGCTGGGACTATAGTCTGTATGAACTTCAGAGCATATGCCTCCCATTCCTGTAGTGGCAACTCCGGATGTCTTTATGGAAACTCCCTCTTCCAATTCTTCCATCCCTCTCAGCAAAGTGCTTAGAGAGGCAGTGTTAAGTAGTGGTTAAGAGTTTGGACCATGAAGCCAGACCATCTTGCTGGTGCTTCCCATAGTCTTGTGTCCTTGTGCAGGTCACTGAATCTCCCTGTGCCTCTCTTTCTCACCTGAAAACTGGAATTCATAATACCACCCCCTAGGATTGTTTTGAAGATTAAATGAATTAATACATGTGAATGGTTAGACGAATGGTACCTGGCGTGAAATAAGCAGTTAATGAATGTAGTGGGAAAATAGACAAGAAAATCTTTACTCTGACTCCTGCACAGAAAGAAATTTGGAGGTCAGCAAGCCAGAGCCCTGTCATCTTCCTAGTACTCCCCCAAATCTATACCTACCTACTCATCGTTATCTTTTTTTAATAGTCAAGATCAGAATTGATTTTTTTAATAGTCAAGACATCATCTTTCGTAAAGAAAAAGGTATCATTAAGGTCCTACAATGCTTTCAACCTTTTACATATCCTGACAAACATAGAAAATGATAATATTTGTTCAATACGGTGGGGTAAAAAGACTGTTTGCCTATTCAAGGTGACTTGGTTGGGCCTTCCAGTTCCTGTAAGCTCTGCCAGACTGCTTCAGGGGCTGAGGATAAACATTTCCACACTCATAAAGCACTCATAGATCAAGGGCAAGTACCACATTCCTAGTACAGATTGGGAAGCCCTGAAGCTAACCATTGAAGGGCACTCTCTGGAGTGGTACAGTGCTGAGGCCCTGCCAATGTCTGTTAGAACCCTCAGCCCCCCACAGCAAATTTGTAATTAAATCATGAATTATAGAATTGGTTTTGGTCTCTCTATACTGGGAGAAACTATAACTTCATGACCATGTCATGTTGAGATCCTGTCCCACTCTAAAGTAGTGCTTTGCACGTAGGAAGTTCTTAGTATTTGTTGATCAGTGTTTCAACCTCTTTCTAATACCTCTTTCTCTATAACTTATATATTTTTCCCTCTTTAATAAAAAGAAAGCCTGGGCAACATAGCAAGACACCATCTCTACAAAAAATTTAAAAATTAGCTGGGCATGTTGACGCATGCCTGTAGTCCTAGCTACTTGGGAGGCTGAGGTGGGAGGATTGCTTGGGCCCAGGAGTTTGACATTGCAGTGACCTATAATGACACCATTGCCTCCAGCCTGGGTGACATAAACTGAGACTCTCAAAAAAAAAAAAAAAAAAAAAGTAAGAAAAAGAAAGGAAAGGAAGAGACTCACCCTCCTTGACTCTAGCCTTCGGTAAATACTGCACCATATCTCATTCCCTTTATAATAAAACATATGGAAGGAAAGAAATCTGTTGCTCTCACTGTACCTCTTATTCATTCTTCATTACCCTAAATAATCTGTCTTCTTCCTTCACTGTTACTTTAAAATTATTCTTAACTGGGCCACTGGTGATCTACCTGCCAAACCCAGTGGGAATTTTTTTTATCCTATTTTACACTAGTGACAGTGTATATTCATCATCATCTTCTCTCTCTCTTCTCCCTACTTTTTCCCTATTCCCTCCTGGTCTCCCAACCATGTTTCAGTATTATCTCCGTTTTCTCTGCCTGTTCTTTAAATGTTAGTTTACCCCAGGATTCCTTTTCTGGCTGCCTTCTCTCCTCATACTGCATCCTTCTGGGTGATAGCATTCACACTGAAGGCTTCAACTATAGCCTCCTACGCTTGATAGTTCCCAAAATCTATATAACCATGCTAGAGCTTAGCTCCTATTGCCTACTAAATATCCTCCCTTGGTTTTTTTTATTTTTTTAATAGAGGCAGGGTCTCAGTATGTTGTTCAGGCTGTTCTGAAAGTCTTGGCCTCAAGCCAAGATCCTCCTACCTTGACCTCCTAAAATGCTGGGATTGCAGGCATGAGTCACTGTGCCTGACACTCCCTTGTGTTTGACTTGCCACATGTAACAGTGCCAGACAAGTGGCATTCATCAAACATTGAGCTAAAGCAGGCTTAGAGCTCATGAGATGCTCATTCCTACAGATGAGGAAACTGAGGCCAGAGAAGTATAATGGCTTGTCCAGTATCAGAGGACTAGTTTGTAGCAAAATAGGGAGGAAAACCTAAATCTCCAGACACCCGGAACCCCAGATTATAAATCTGTGCCAAATACAGAATGAAGATCTGTTTCCTACCTCAGGGGAAAGACCCTTTTCCACTCTGACCTAAATGACCTTATTTTGTGATCCACATGCTATGGCATAGCAGTATTTTCCTTACTTGTGTTTTTCCCTATGCATCTTTGATTTCTGGAGCAGTGTGAATTGGTTACCAACAAAAGTCTTCATCTCTTTTAAAAATTTTCAATGATTTTGCACTTGCAGGAGGACATAATTAGATTTTGAACACTGTTAATTTTATCTAGACTATTGATAAAGAATACTTGGCACAAGAACCATTTAATTCAGATTCAATGGTTGATATAGATGTTATTACTTATTGTCTAGTTTTAAAAAATTGCTCTGATGGATGCCAGAATAAAGACAGAATAATCGAATATACCTATAATGCTAGAAACAGTTTTCTAAATTTTAGAGAAAAATTAAAAGAAGAAACCAAAATGAAAGTTATCTTTTTTCCCGTGCCATCTTTTCCCTGGGAGTTTGGCAATAGCCATAATTAGATGCATGTAGTCCTGTTTTGTGCATAATGGCTCTGTTTTATTTACATACATTTACATATATGCATTTTAACTAATCTCTGCTCATTTCTGGTTTAGTTATTTCTACCTCCTCTTTGAAACATCAGTTTTCCTTCTTTTAGACTTTTAGCATTCAGAAGCACTAACTTTGTTGGCTCTTAATGCTAATACTCTAGCCCTGCCATGTGTCTTTAGTGACACTTAATGCACTCCCTCTTCTTTTTTTTTAAAAGAGAATCTAGCAACCCAGAATTTTCTAAATAATCCTTTTAAAGATAAAGTTACTCTTAGGACTTAAGGGCTTGGGGCTTGGGTGGTGTCAACTAAAACTAGTTGAGTATGTGCTATGTGCCAGGGACTTTTGCATTTATTCTCTCATTGAAGAGTCATCATAAGCGCTCAAGGTAGGAGTTATTCCAGTTTCACCTATTATGAAACTGAGGCACAAAGTTGTTAAGTAACTTGTTAAGTAGCAAATAAATGGCAGACTCAGGGTCCAAACCCAGATTGCCTTATGCTAGAAACCGTGCTTTTTCTACTGACTGAACCATCCATGGGTTCCTCCTGTTCCTTTTAAACATCCAAGTCATTTGTGTAGCAAATTTCTTATTTGCAGGCTTGGTTTTTCTAAGTGGACAAATGAACATACCTTTTGCATTAGATGGATTAATTTAACCAGCTGCCTAATGATGTAGTCAGACTTACAGATCAGTTTCCCAGAGTTTTAAGTGTTTTACTTTGTTGCATTTTATTTGTTTGAACTTGCTTGGTGCCTTAGGTGAAATACCATTTGTGAGAAGTCATATATATTTGACCTAGAAAACAGAGCTGTGCAGCCAAAATAATTCTGTGGTTTGAGTTTTGGGAGAAAGCAATCTGGGTTTATCCTCTAGTTGTTGACATGGCAAATGTCTAGTCATTGTCCTAAATAAAGTGAGAGGATATCTACTGAGAATGGAAATTTGAATGTCCTAAAGTTAATTTCCTTGAAAAATCTTATGTAAGATTAGCAAGGTTGAGTTGAAAAAAAGAGAAGAGTATAGCTGCTAGTTGAAAACTTTTAGAACCACTGATTTTCTTCCAAAAAAAATAGATCAAATAAAAAATTCTCATCTTCTTTCAACAGATTAAAGTATTTTAATAGAGCTTTATTTCTGGCTAAACTATGAAAATGTTACATCCTTTTACTTTCTTTTCATCATAAGATTAATTCTACCTCTCTGTAGAAAGAAACTACAGAAAGTTCTTTGAATTATTCAAAGTTTTTAATTCTTTGAGTCCCCTCGGACACTTTCAGTAAGATATACCAAGAAAAATAGGTAGGGAAAGACAAAGGCCAGTGGCTTGTTTAAGGATTAAGGCCATTGTTCTATATGAATATGAGCTTTATTTTGTAAGTTTGTGAGCCTTTCTGTATCACTTCTAGAGAAGGAGGATGTTTGAAGATGGGTGGCTGCTACATGTAATTTATTGAATAGAATTATCATTGTGAGGAGAATATGATAAAATTGAATAAAATATGTTCTTTTTTTTTCTAGCCTGTACCTTCTGAATGTGTATTCAAATCCTCTACTTTTTTCAGCTTTGCTTTAAGATGGACCTCATTCTCATTCTCAGCTGTATTTTCGTCTCTTTCTCTTTATTGGTCTACTTACATCCCCTATGTGTAAGTGGTCATAACCCCAGTCCAGCCAGAGCCAACACATACCACCTTCCTGCTCTAAAATTTACTATAAAGGATAGAATAGGTTGATTAGATACAAGTACAGATTTGAAGGTGATGACTCTTACAACTTTTTCTCCTTAGTCTCTCATTTCTTTCTTTCCTAATTACTCCTTAACAAAACAGAAAGACCACATTGTATATGTAGATGAATAGTGATGTATAATGACTTCTTGCTGAGTATTTTTAAATAGCAATTGGACATCGTTTCCACAGTCGGCTGTCTCATTTAAAAGATGAAAGGGATTAAAAGAGACAGTTCATCCAGGGTCTTGTTAAGGAGTGGGGGAAGTGTTTTGAAAATGTGTTTTGAAAAGTCATCTGTATTTCGAAATGAGTCATAAAAATTGCTTTTTCCATGTTCATCTTATGAACAATAGGTTAGTTTTATTTTTTTTTATTGTATCTGATTTGGGGGCCACCTGCAAATAAATAACAATGGACAAAGAATAGTAAGAAAAAGCCAGAGACCCAGATTCTAGTCTAGCTGTGTATCTGTGTCTTTTTTTTTAAGTAGAGGTGATTTCTTGCTTTGTCATCCAGGCTGGAGTGCAGTGGCACAGTCATAGCTCAGGGCAGCCTCGAGCTCCTGGCTTCGTCGATCCTCCCACCTCAGGCTTCCGAAAAGCTGGGGATTACAGGCCAGCTGTGTGTCCTTAAGAAAGACATTTACCTTTTCTCATCTCCGTTTCTTAGTCCGTCATGGAGGTAATGCCTTTTTTGGTTATTGAAGAGAGTTTTTAGCAAAATCAAATAAATTGATTTCAGAATGTTTTGAAAAGTTAGAATGGTGGTTGTGCTATATAGAGCTATTAATATTTAATGAAATGGGAAGTAAATCGATGGACCCATGAGGTAAGTACCAGCCCTATCTGTCAAGTGTTGGAGGATTTCATGATGAGGGACAAACGGTGGAGTCCTCCCCCTGGGTAGGCCTGCAGGAGTAGCAGCAGGGCCAGGGTCCTGTTCATCAGAGATGGAATTTACAGCTTTTGTATCTTTTTTATTGCTCCAAGCATGCCACTCTCTTCCGGGCTGTGGGTTCGATGAACTGTGCCTTCGCCTCAGTGTCTCTCCTGACAGTTATCCTTTAAGACTCAAGCCAAGAGCCACTTTTTCAATGTCTTTCCAATCTTTCTGAAGCAGAATTTGGAGTTTCTCTCTAAAAATGAATATAGAATAGTAATTAAGAACAGGAGCTCTGGAGCCAAGTCTGCTTGGGTTCAAATCGTAATCATAGCATTTATTAGGTCTGACTGTAAGCAAGTTGTTTAAACTTCCGATGTCTTGGTATCCTTACCTATATAATAAGAATGATGATAATACCACCTGATAGGGCTGCTGCGAGACTCTTGGAACAGAGACTGATACATAGTAAGCCCTTGGTAAGTGTTATTTACTTATTTATTTTTGATGAGTATGATAATTTTTATTACCGTTATTTTCTTGCTTCTATGAGACTTTACACATAGTCTCTAGGGTAGTACTTGTCACTTTTATTGTAATATTTGTTTAGACTGGGAACTCCTTGAAGGCAAAGATACTGTTTTATTCGTCTTTGCTTAATACTCTGCTTGTTATCCATTCAACGCTTAAGAATGCTTTTCTTGCACTCCCAGGGTCCCCCCTGCCCTATTTCCACCTCTGACTAAATAGGTGTGACTTTGAGGCAGGGCTACAGTGGCACTTGCCTTTTTATTTCCACGGGAGCATGAAGTTTATGGCTGGAGCTGTAATCCTTGCCCTCTGTTCTGTCAAGATTACTCCCTGCAGGAATATGCGATTTGATGACCCTCCAGAATTTCCCAAATCCCGTGTTTATTTAGCACCTAATTGCTCAGGGTGCTGCACAAGGTCATAAATGAAAATTACTTAGCATTGCCCCATTTCTCTGGGACATAAGAATCCTAAAGCAACTGCCAAACATGGTCATGCCCATACAGAGCCAGTCAGCAGCAGAGTAAAACTAGCAAACCACTAAGTGACTACATCATTAGGAATTTATATCACATTTCTCATATTGGAATGAAAGGCCAGACCCAAACCAAACATCACCCGCTCTGTAAAGCTTTCCTTTTCCCTACTCAGGCAGAGATCTTGATGTGTCCTTCAGGGTTCCACACCGCATTTGGTGTGCATCTCTCCCGTGACCCTTGATTATGGAGTGTTAGCAGTGTTTACCTGTCTCGTCTCTGCTGCATAGTTGCCTTCCCCTACCCCCACCTGGCCAATAGGGTAGACTTCAGTAGACCTTCGGTAAATGTTTTTTGGTAATGCTATTTTCTGTAGCCCATACCTTATACTTTTAATCACAAGAAAAACTTTGCAAGATAGATATTATTGCCCATTTCACAGGCATGAAAACTGAGACTTATCTAGAAGTAAACGTTGTCTAGAGTCCTACAGCCCAGAAGTGGTACGGCTCTGTTCCAGACGTAGTTCTGTGTAGCTGAAACTCTTAAGTTCTTCACCACAGCACAATGCCACGGTCTCATTAGTGTAACTATACACTTGAACAGCTCACTGCCTGTAGGACTGTTCTCCCTGTCACCTTGTGCCCTTAGGAGGCTTGAGTTGGCTGGTAGGCTCACACACACCTCCTCATAGCTCCTCTGTGAATCGAGTTGAAGATGATTCGTGGGCTCCTTGTGACAAGCTGCTTTCATTGATCCCAGGTGGGGAAGAGGGATGTTGGGAACATAATGTTCTTTCCACTTAGCCTTGCACATGCATCTTTCCACGTGGCTGGTATTGGCTGTTCAAGACTGTGGTAGTGCTGATGCAGCTGGACAGTGTCAAATCATGTGGGTCCCAGACTGCTCATGGCTTGTCTCTTAGTTGTTTGGGTGACTATCTTATATGGCCCTGTCTGTGCCTCCACACCTGCCAGGCACTGCAGAGCCCTGGATGTGGCTGCTCTTGTAAGGCGTACATGTGGGTGGAGAAATACGTTACCCTAGTGGGAGGGGAAAGCTAATCCTCCCTCTATTTGTTTATTTCTGAAAAAACTTGAACAACAGGTTTTCTTTCGACATAATGTCATTTAATGCAAATTTTATACAGGTGTAGTTATGGCACTCCTTCTTGTTCCGTATGCTGTAGGGCAAAAACTCTGTTCTGAGTAAGAATACCTGTGATGTGACTTAGTGTCTGTGAGCTCCAGAGGTTCCGTGCTCTCCCTTGAGGCTGGATAGCCGAGACAACATTCTTTCCCCTTGCACCCTCCTCCCATTAAGTCAGCAGAGCCACCTAGCACACTCCACAGGATTCTTTACAGCCGCTGTTTTCAAACTTGCCTGATTTTTAAAACTCATTGGAAGGTACTTGTTGGAAGTACAGATTTCTGCATCAGAATCTCCATGGGAGGGGCCTGGGAATTTGTATTTTTACAAGTTCCTCAGGTGATTCTTAATAATTGGGCAAGTTTGGAAACATTGCTTTAGTGCAGCAAAATCTGTTTAACTACAGGTGGTGAGAATGATTTAAGAGCACAAACTGTAAGTGGACAATTACAGAAATGTGGGACAACAGATTCTCACTGAATTCCTTCTTTCTGATCTTGCTCTCTAGCTAGGGGATGTATCTATATCTGGCTTGGAGTTCCTTTGGCTTTTAGTGCCCTGTGATTTATATACTACTGTTTTAGGCAGTCCAAGTGTTGCTTTTCTGGTTTTCACCTCTCAGATCTAGCTGTCAAATTTCAGTAAACTTTTGGCTCCCTAGATTCCTCTCCCTGGGCCTTTCAGCTCTTGCTGAAGTAAAGACCTATTTTTCTCCTGTTTCCAGTTTTCCACCCAAGCACACATGTCTCTTTGATTTATTGTTCTCTCACTGCCTCCATTTTATTAATTCATTCAGTCATTCAACAAGCATCTATTGTTCCAGGCTGTGGGCAGGCTATAGAGATGAACCAAGACATAATCCGCGCCCTCAAGTGCACAGTCTAGTAGGGAGATGGAGGGTGTAAACACATAATGAAATACTAGTGATGTGCTAAGTACTATCGCAGATGCATGCACAGTTGTAGGAGCACTAGGAGGAAGTGGCTAACAGGTGGTGGAAAGCATCACAGAAGAGTTGACTTTTGAGCAGGGGCTTGTAGTCAGAGAAGGGGGAGAACACTTTTAAGTTATTGTATGGCCCAGCCTCATAGTCCTCACATTGTCACCACAACTCAGCTTCTTCCAGGTCTCCTTAATTTCGTTGCTCGTTATGGATCTAATGGAGCTAATTGGCATGGTTGAACGAGACTCTCTCGATTGACCTCTTTAAAAACCTGAGATGGTTAGTAGTTGATTAAAGTCCAGGTTGCCAAATCTAACATTTTGTCCCACAATCATTTGCTGACAGTGAATGATTGAGACTATAAGCCTTGAAGAAAGCTTTGAAAGGCCTTTCACTTTGTCACTTTGCCAGATGTGTTCTGAGCCATCAGAAATGGTCTTTGTGCCTGGGGAAGGGGACAAGGAGGGAGGGTAACGGGTAAGGAAAGGGACGCTGTGAGTGGGGAGTGGATTGGGAAAATGCTCTGTTATTTCTTTTGCAGTAGACGACATGGATTGCTGTTTCTGATGAAGGTTTCCTTGGTAGGCTGCTATACCTGTGTTAGTTGTGTATATTATTTGAAATTACCTAAACTCCTAAGTTGGCTAATTTGAAAAGATTTGGTTTTTATTTTTGAAAAAATACACTGAGGGTTTTTATATTTCAACAAAGAAACAGAGAAGGAACATTGTGATTAAATTTGTACAGTGTAGTACGTAGTCATGATTGAATTTTTTTTTTTTTATTTCAGCATAATATGGGGGTACAGATGTTTAGGTTACGTGTGTTGCCCTTGCCCCCCCTCCCCCCATGATTGAAGTTTTAAAATATTGTTTCCTTATGTCTGCAGGCTGGATGAAAGAACAAAAATAAATAAATAAAATATTTATTTCTTGAAATAATAGATGTTCATTGCAGAAAAATTAGAAAATATGGGTAAAAAGGAAAGAAGGCAAAGAAGCTAAAACCAGTTCATAATCTTGCAAGCCATAGCTAACCACTGTTAATATTTTGGTGTGTGAACATCCACATGTTTTCTGTGCACACACTGAAAAAATTTTATGTGTCTATAAAAATACTCTTAAAATCGAATGTACTGTGTAAACTGTTTAATATCTTGCTTTTTTCTGCTAAATATTGTTACCATCTTGTTATGTTAACAAATACACATCTACAGGCTATTCATTCTTTTTTTTTTTTTTGAGACAGAGTCTCGCTTTTGTTGCCCGAGCTAGAGTGAGTGAGTGCCGTGGTGTCAGCCTAGCTCACAGCAACCTCAAACACCTGCCCAAGTGATCCTCCTGCCTCAGCCTCCCAAGTAGCTGGGACTACAGACATGCGCCACCATACCCGGCTAATTTTTTCTATATATTTTTAGTTGTCCGGCTAATTTCTTTCTATTTTTGGTAGAGACAGGGTCTCGCTCTTGCTCAGGCTGGTCTGGAACTCCTGAACTCAAACAATCCGCCCGCCGAGGCCTCCTAGAGTGCTAGGATTACAGGCGTGAGCCACCACGCCAGGCCCTACACGCTATTCATTCTTAATGAAAAAACTTTTGTGTTTTTATTGATTGATTGATTGAGTCAGAGTTTCACTCCGTTGCCCAGCTAGAGCACGGTGGCATCATCATAACTCACTGCAGCCTCAAACTCGAGGGCTCAAGTGATCCTCCTGCCTTAGTCTGCTGAGTAGCTGGGACTACCGGTGCGAATCATCATGCTCAGCTAATTTTTCTTATTTTTTGTAATGACAGGGTCTCACTATGCTCCCCAGGCTGATCTTGAACTCCTGGCCTTAAGTGATCCTCCAGCCTCTCCCACCTCAGCCTCCTAAAGTGCTAGGATTATAGGTGTGAGCCAATGCGCCTGGCTAAAAATATCGGTATTTTTGAGATTATGTAAATCAGGCTTATTTTTTGAAATCAAACTCTGTTAAGTATATAAAACAAAGTGAAAATCCCCATAATCCCATCCCCCAATGATAAATAATTTAGTATATAGTCTTCCCAGTTATTTTCAGTATATATGTAAACATATCTGTTACTGTTTTTTTTTTTTAACAGAATCAGATCATATTATACCTACTGTTCTGCAGCTTGCCTTTTACACATAATATGTTATAGATATCTCCTGTGCTAGTACATTTGGAATACCTGCATATTATTATATAGATCAGGGATTTTCATCCTCTGCTGTTAACCTGTTGGGCTGGATAAATCTCTGTTGTGGGACTGTCCTGTGTGTTGTGGGATGTTCGTAACATCCCTGACCTCTGTCTTCTAGATGCCAGTAGCACCTCTTCCTCCAGTTGTGACAAAAATGTTTTCCAACATTGTCACATGTCCCCTGAGTAGCAAAATTGCTCATAGTTGAAAGCCACTGATAGAGATGGTCTTTATGAGCATCTAGATTGCTTCCAGTTTTGTTTGTTTTTTTTTTTTTTACTACAAAGAATGGAGCATGGAATTTTTTTTTTTTTTTTTTTTTAAGAGACAGTGTCTTGCTGTGTTGCCTAGGCTGGAGTGCAGTGGCTATTCATAGGCACAATCATAGCTCACTGCAGCCCCAAACTCCTGGACTAAAGTGATCCTCCTGCCTCAGTCTTTCAGGTAGCTGGGACTATAGGCACATACCACCATGACCAACTATGGAATATTCTTATGTTGATACTTGTGTACCTGTGTGAATATTATTGAATAAATTCTTAGAAGTGCAGTTGCTAAATTGAAATTTTGATAGAAACTTCCACATGACTCCAAGAAGATAATATTTTATTTTTCAACTATATCCTGATGATTCCATATCTACATTTCTTTCCTCAGTTCCAGATCTATAAAACCAACTGTTGATTGACCATCTCTTCTTGTGTGTCCCACAGGCCTGTCCCAAATTCAACTCTCTTCTTCTTTGCCCCCACCAAACATGCACATCAAGCCAGAAACCTCTCCCCTTCCACTGTACATTCAACCAGTCAGCATATGCTGTCCGATCTTTCTCCTTAATGTCTCTTTTAACTCATTCACTTCTTTCCATCCCTTCTACCACTATCTTAAATTCAAGCTGCTACTATCTCTTGGTCAAATATTTGTAGTAGCGTTTGGGCAATATCTTGTCTTTCTGGCTTTTGGTTTTGGTCCCTAACAACTCAACCCGCCCTGGAAGAGTGAACTTGCTGCTGTGCAGATCTGCAATTGTCACTGCCCTGCGTAAGCCCTGCTACCTCTTCTATTCTGGCAGTTAGATGCTGAGGCCAACAGCGCATGACATTTATCACTCTCGATTTCAAGTTTCTGTGTCCATCATAATATACTTCCCTGCATCAACTGGCTGTATAAGAGAATGTTAAAAATTTGAAGGTTTAAAGTACTTTTTTATACTACATTTTGACTTTATTGGTTTTGTATATTGGGTTCTTTGTAAGGCTTCATTTTAAATAAAATTATCTCTGATTTTGAAGGTTCTTTTTCAGAAAACAATGCTCTATCATATCATCCCACCACATGTCTTTCTTCCCTCAGCTTGAATTGCCCATTCTCCTTCGGATGTCTTCATCTTCCTCCACCTATCCTGTTCTGTTCAACTCTGCTCTCTCTCCATCCATCTCCTCCCCTTTCCTTAGTACCTAGAGTATTTCTTGCCACTTTAACCACATATTTTCTCCTCTATTTATCAGTTTATCCTTATTGCATTTCCCTCCAATATCCTTATTGCATTTATCCTCAAGCATTTGTGTGTGCTTGATGTATACTTTTTTATTTAACCTTGTGGAAAAGAGAACCATGTGTATAAATCAAATAAACCAGTGAACTGGGGGAAGAGGATGTAGGAATTCCAGTCCAGGTTCTAGCACAAGTGTTAGGGTACAGAAAGGCCTTTTAAATATCTCATCCCAGTGCCCGAACCTTGACTTCCTTAACTAGACTTTTAATTTTATGTGGTTCTATATAGCAATGTAAGTGAATACCTCACAAACCAGTTGCACTTATTTGGTTAAAATGAAAATAGAAGGCCGGGCACGGTGGCTCACGCCTGTAATCCTAGCTCTCTGGGAGGCCGAGGTGGGCGGATCATTCTGAGCTCAGGAGTTCAAGACCAGCCTGAGCAAGAGTGAGACCCCACCTCTACCAAAAATAGAAAGAAATTAATTGGACAGCTAA
>CAUYSK010040417.1:0-42763 GCA_963575035.1 Avahi laniger | reverse complement strand
GCAAATCAAAATGACAATGAGATATCACTTAACTCTAGTGAGAATGGCTTTTACCAAAAAGTGCCAAAACAACAAATGCTAGCGTGGATGCAGAAAGATAGGAACACTCATACTCTGCTAGTGGGACTGCAAACTAGCACAACGTCTGTGGAAAGTAGTATGGAGATACCTCAGAGTACTAAAAGTAGAACTGCCATTTGATCCAGCAATCCCACTATTGGGTATTTACCCAAAAGAAAAAAAGACATTTTATTAAACAGACTTCTGCACTCGAATGTTTATAGCAACACAATTCACAATTGCAAAGATGTGGAAACAACACAAGTGCTCATGAATCTATGAATGGATTAATAAAATGTGGTATATGTATACCTTGGAGTATTACTCAGCCATAAAAAATGGTGAACTATCTATTGTTATTATCCTGCATAGAGCTGGAGCCCATTCTTCTGAGTGAAGTATCACAAGAATGGAAAAACAAACACCACATGTACTCGCCATTATATTGGTACTAATCCATCAACAGTAATGTG
This sequence comes from Avahi laniger, assembly GCA_963575035.1. Taxonomy (NCBI): domain Eukaryota; kingdom Metazoa; phylum Chordata; class Mammalia; order Primates; family Indriidae; genus Avahi; species Avahi laniger. The sequence goes on along the minus strand of CAUYSK010040417.1, from coordinate 42,230 downwards.
CATATATGGGAAGTATCATTCATCAGGTGTCGGACAGGTGGGAGGGGGCCCCAGGACTGGGTAAATTCACACCTAATGAATGTGGTGCACATTGTCTGGGAGATGGGAATGCTCATAGCTCTGACTCAGATGGTGCAAAGGCAATTTATGTAACCAAATTGTTAGTATCCCTGTAATACTCTGAAATTTAAAAAAAAAGAAAGAAAGAAAAGTCTGGGTTAGCTCTTCTTCCCTCCTTGCACAATGGACACATGGCAACAGGAAGGGAGTGACCTGCCCTGTCCCCTGAACTGCCACTGCCAAGCCTGCAGTAATAGAGTGGAATGGTGTTAGAAAACATAAATGTGGTCACCTATCAGAGTCTACATCCCTATATCAAGAAGCTGCTGACATCGTGGAGCTAGAGTTGTGAAGATTACATGAACTATTGAATGTAAAAACTCTCACTTTTAAATTTTGAAGTATTATGATTTTCATTCTGTTCCATCACTGTACATAGACTTTATTCTCATTGAAATCTTCTGACATTCTTTGAAGTTAAACAGTCTATGAATGTTAGTTGAAGAAATGAATGAAATGAAATAATGTAATGTCTGTTCTTTTTGCATAGCCCAAAGGGGCCCTGTGCTGCTCCACTAGGGAGGAAACTTCAGAAAATGTTGATTTGCTATGGTGTTTTAGCTTGTGAGAGTCTTTGGGACCTTCCTTGCTTCATCATGGGGTTACCTCTAGGTTGCTTTTCCTGGAACAAATACCATTGCTTCAAACAGTCCTACATAATTGCAAGCAACGAGTTGAAGATCAGCATGAAATTGGAATCACAGGACCCCCTGAACACCACATCCATCTGTATTGCCACAGTAGTTGAATTGGCAAGTACCTGCCTCCACCTGTGCTTTGGTGACAGCAACAAGAATGACTTTTGGTGGCTGTTTGATGCAGCTGAAATATAGCCTATTGGGAACTGTGAGAAGAATGTTGTAAGCTGCAGCCCCTTCTGGGCCCATATATTAAAGAAACTACATTTCACTATGCCAACTCACGACCCAAGTTCCCTGCCAAAATAGAACCTCTTGTTTATGCTGGTCTGGGAAAATATAATGCATTTTAAAGTGATCAGGAAATAGCAGTCAGCGTGTGTAAAAAGCTTGTATGTGAAGAAAAACAGAAGATGAGAATAAAACCATTTCAATTACTGAAAATCCTACTGCCAAAGCCAATGACTAATCAGAGGAAAGCTATTACACAACAACCCAACTAGAGTTAAACAAGTATTAGCAGATATAAAAAAATACTTTGAATCATGGATTATAAAAGTCAGACTAGAAATGCACAATAGACAAGAAAATGTGGAAATAGAATTGTCCAAACTCATGAAAAAAATTGAAGAAAGTCAAAATCATTTCAATTGAAGATTGGATTCCAAAGTGGCCCGTAGGACAATAAATTCAACTAAAAATATAATAAAGGACATTGAGGAAAGAAACAAAAACAGCCAAGGGAATAAAAATAAACATTAGAAGAAATTTTAAAAGTACGAAAAAGGAACTATTAGATATAGGACATAGTCAACAAAAATCCAACATGTAAATATATATGAGTGTATGCATGTATACTTGGAGCCCCTAAAATATAAACAGAACAATGGAACAGAATTCACACTTAAATAATAAAACTTTCCAAAAATTAATGAAAACCTGAACCTATATATTGAAAGGGCTTACCTTATTCCTGGGAAAATTGACATATTCTAGGGAACTATTGCACTCAAAAAATTCCTCTAAATGTCCAAGAAAAAAAAAAAGCCAAGCTTTTTTCAAAGAAAAGAAAGTCAAGTTTGTATCAGATTTCTCAACAGCAAAGTACAAAACAAGACAAAGTGGAGCGACATTTTCCAAAAATCCAAGGAAAGAACATGGGAGCAATAATTTTATATCTAGTCAAGCTATTCTTTGGATATTGAGATTATACTTAAATAGTTTTCAACGTATAAAAACTCCCCTGAGTAACCCGAAACCCTCCCTGAGGAATCAATTAGAGGAAGAGCTCCATCCAACTAGGAGATGATCAATCTAAGACAAAAACAAAAATAGGAACTAGGGTAGAATAATATGTATCAGTGAGTCTGATGCAGAGAGAAACAACGCAGTAATTTGGACACAGAAAGTTTAATGTAATTTTTCACTATAATAAAGGATTAAAGTAATTAGGGATTGGCTAGTGAAAAGAAAAGAAAGTAAAGAATATAGCAATAGCAGACATAAAAAGAAGACACTACCCTGGGGCTGAGATAAAGCACCCAAGAAAGAACCTTTCCTCCCTTTTTTCCCCAGGAAGGAAGGGTTGAGGTATAGACCTTGTTGGAGCAGGCACAGCCATGGCTCACAGGATGACAGAGACATTAATGTGGTGGCATGTTGGTGACACTTGCTCTCTGTGGTGCTGAGGAAAGCTCTTTGTTGAGAGGTGTTTGTCTGGAAGAAAATCATATAAAATTTGACAAAATTCGAAACACTATTGAGCAAAAAATAATAATAAACTAGAAAGTGAATAATGCATCCTTAGCTTAAAAAATATATATATTTATACCTCTGTACTGAAGCCAATATTTTACTCTGTGGTTTAAAATAATCCAGTAGATTATTTATAACTCCAATATAATGGAAGAGAAACTCCCATTTACATTAGCAGCCAAAGGGTCAGGTGGGAGACTAATAAATATGCAAAACTATGTAAAGAATACCTTAAAATACCTACCCAAAAACATGATCTGTGGAAAAAAAATCATAGAATCAACTTTGTCAAAATTAAAAACTTCTGCTCTTCAAAAGACAATGAAAGTACAGACCATAGATAAGGAGAAAATATTTGCATCTTACATAGCTGACTGCAATACTCCCCAAATTGATCTATAGATTCTATGTAATCCCTCATAAAATCTCAGCTACCTCTTTTGCAGAAATTAACAAGTTAATCCTAAAATTCATATAGAAGTACAAGAGACCAGAACAACCAAAGCACTCTTGAAAAAGGGAGAACAAAGGTGGAGGACTGACATTTCCTGATTTCAAGACTTAATATAAAGCTACAGTACTCAAGACATTGTTCTGCCATAAAGATAGACATATAGATTAGTGGATTAGAATTAAAACTCCAGAAATGAACCCATCAATTTATGGTCAATTGATTTTTGAAAAGGGTACCATGACAATTCAATGGGATGTTCAACAACTGGTGAAGGAACAACTGGATATTCACATGTGAAAGAATGAAGTTGGACCCTACCTCCATACCACGTACAAAAATTAACTCAAAGTTGATTATAGACCTAAATGTAAACACTGAAACTGTAAAACTCCCAGAAGAAAACAGGAGTAAATCTTTATGGCGTTGTATTAGATAATGATTTCTTAAGTATGACACCAAAAGCACAAATGACAAAAGAAAAAATAGATAAATTGAACTTCGTCAAAATTAAAAACTGTTGTATTTCCAAGGATACCATTATGAAATTAAAACAATCCACACATGAGTAGAAAATAGACAAATCCACAGAGGCAAGAAGGAGGTTAGTGGTTTTCAGAGACCAATCTGAAGAGGGAATGGGGAGTGGCTACTGATAGGTATGTGGGTTTTTTTCTGGAGGGGTGATGAAAATGTTTTAAAATTAGAGTGATGTTTGTACAACTGTGAATATACTAAAAATCACTGAATTATGTATTTAAAGGAGAAAATTTGATGGCATGTGAGTTGTATCTCAGCAAAGCTTCTTTTTCTGGGATAAAAAGAAATCTAGGATAGATTTATGTGGAGTGAAATTAGAAAGGATCTAAGACATGCTAAATGAGCATAAAAATAATGTGACAGATTGTATAATTCCATTTTTGTTAGAAAATTATTTCTATACATGCTTATGTATGTGAATACATAGACAAAGATCAGTAAACTGAAAACATTTGTTTCACTTAGAGAGGATATTGGAATTCAGGAATCAGAGTGAAAATGGACTTTTGCTTTTTATTCTATTTACCTCTATAATTGAAAACCTTTTAAAGTGTGATTTTTTTTTTGTAATTTACTTGTGTAAAATAAATAGCCCAAAAATGGATAAATAAATGTACCAGTTATATAGCCTGACATGTAATAGGCACTTCACATTACGATGTTTCTTTGCCCTGTTTGGTATGAAGTCCAAAGTCAGCACTGAAGTGAGGTGATTTTATTGTTTTATTCACATTATACAAACAGCGCACATATCCAATTGCTCAGCTCAGGTGTCAATAAGAAACTTTTTATGGAGTGATTCCGGATTAAGCAGCTTTATAATAGTTTCCATCTATGCAGGTAAAATGAAATGGGGAATTGTGACAACCATCTTTTTATGAAAAACAACACTTTATAGGTCTCAGTTCTGTGGAGATCATATAGTTGACCTAGTTCTCTTGTTTAACAGGTGGAGCTATACAGCTCTGTTTTACAGATTTGCTGAAGACACTACAGTTATTGAAAGAACTGAAAGTTATAACCAAACATTCATTCCACAGACATTTTCTGAACACCACTCACTCATGTGCCAGGCATTGGCAGTGGGCAATGGAGATACAAAGAAGATAAGAGATAAACCTGCCCTGAAGGAAATCACAGTGTCCTAGGTGTGGGCTGCCTACTTCCATTCAAATTTCCATTCATCCAACAAATACTTGTTGAGGGTCTCCAAGGAACCAAGCTATTGTAGACACAGTTCTAGACATTATTCTGAATAATGCAATAAACAAAACAGAACAAAAATCAGTGTCACCATGGAGCTCGAATTCTAGGCAAGTATACAGAAATAAACCAACTAAATAAGTAAAATATATGGTATGAATGAGAGTGAGTGTTAAGAAGAAAATAAGAGAGTGGTGATTTAGAAGCTAAATTTTTCACAAATGATAGGAAAGAATCTGACATTAGTAAATGAAAACGACAGCAATAAGGAACAGTAGAAGAATAGCTTAATGACAGAGATTTGAAAACTTTTTTTTTTTAGATAGGAGAGATGAAGAAGAATGAACTGAAACAGACGATTAGGATCGAGGAGGATCTCTACTTTGTCTCAAGCCAGTTTGGCCTGAGGCTGTGGAAAGAAAAGAGGCTCCACTGGAAATGGGTGAAAAAGAAGCTGTGTCATGGGCGAGGGATGTGGGGCAGTGCCGGGTTTGGGTGAGATTATGGAGGGAAATGCATTATCCACAGAAAAATCTGAAGAAGACAGTAAGTGGGTTTTCTGATGTTTTATGCGAGTTCCCAGGAATGTACTGTAAGAGTCTGTGTGGGAGAAGTTGTCAGAAATGGCAATGTGCAGAGACATTGGGGATTAGGGTTCGGGGGATGAGGATTGACCTGGGATTGTGCAGGGAATTAGCTACGTTTCCAGCAAAGAATTGGGTCCATTTGGTAGGGTTCATCACAAAGGATAAGCACATATGGGAAATAGAAAATAATAGAATATAGAAATAAAAGAATACACAGAGATGAAATACAGTATTATAAAGTATAGATTTTATAAAAGTTCGGAGATCAGGAGACCTCCAGCATTCCAATGAGCTCTGAGGGTCCGAGTGAAGTTTTACATCGGTATTTATTGGTACAGTGATCAGTTGCCAGGTGTAACAGATTTACATAATAACAGATAATTCATTTTAGGTTAAAAGTCTCCCAAAAAGCTTCTAGAGATCCCTTAATTAACTCTATCTACGTGAGCAAATGTTTACAAAATCTAAGACAAACTTCTAAATTTTAAGATAAAGCTATCACTTAGCAGAAAGGCTAAACAGAAATATAGTGGCTCTATATTTCTTTACCTAGTTTTTGTTGATTGAAACAGGTAGTCAGGAGTGAAGCAGGAACTGTCGCTTAGGCTAATTGCTTTTAGCCGCAGGTGTCTGTCTGTCAGGTGGGCACTCTTTGATCAGTTCTCATCCTGTGGCCTCATACATGCGAAGCTTTGTCATACAAAATAGGTGAAAGCCGACAGGTTTGAGACATAGTGTCACCTGGGAAAGCAGCTGCCACTGATCTGTGAGATGCCCTCCTGAGGCGAGGCAGCTTTTGATATGTGAACTACCATGTTCACATATTCCTTCAGGGCAAAGCCCTGTAAAACTCCTGAAATCACTTCTGTCTCTATATAGCAATATTAATCTACGGAGAAACAGGATTGACATAACAGGGAGAGATGAAGATGGATGGAGACAGAAGGGGTGCCATTGTTTTCCAGAGTGCATCATGTATGGGGGCTTCTGCTTATGGAGCCCCAGTCCAGTTGAGGGGCATTGTTATTCCTTGCAGATGAGCCTCTGCATAAGGGGAGTAACTCTTACACTGAGCAGAGGAGTGCTTCTCTCTTGATCCCTGCTTCCTGGTCAGTTTTTTAATATACTATGCTATCTCTTTCCAGCCTCTAGATCACTGTTAGTGCACTGTGTGTTCAAGGAGGTGGAGGGTAGAGAAAGAAGTGGTCCATTTCATAATAGTTAGGTTTTATTCTATGTTTATGCTTGAAAACCTAAATGGTTAGGTATGTAAAGACAATTCAAATCATTATTGTCATAATTCCCCAAATGAACTTAAACTTCAGTTTCTTTTCTCACAGAATCTTGAAAAAGAATGGTGAATGCACAAACTGGGAAGGGAGGTGTTTATTTCTCATAACTATTTGACAAAAATTTCAAACAGTTTCCATGACAAAATACCAGCAAAACTAATTCAATTAGTTCTACTATGTAGGTGATACTTTTCAGAAGTACTTTCCTAAAACAGCCATTATAAGAATTAAAAGTTTTTGTTGACCTCTGCTGATTATTTCTTATTATTTCTTATTGCTGATAGTCACCATTTTGGATTTGCAGGTATGAATATAAGCAAGAGTGAAATAACAAAAGAAACTTCACTAAAACCTTCTCGGAGATCCCTGCCTTGCCTTGCCCAGAGCTACACTTACTCAAAGAGCCTGAGCCAGTCTACCTCACTCTTCCAGTCAATTGAGAGTGATTCTCGGGCTCCCACTTCTATAACCTTAATCTCCGCTGACAAAGCAGAACAAGGTGAGCAGCAACTCCTGTTTTCTTGCTGAACTTACAAAGAGTAAGCATTTCCAAAACATTCCTTCCTTCTCTCCTTTTTCCATTTAGCTAGTTCTCACAGAGTTCTTTAGAAAGGAAGCCGGAATAGGAAGTACCTATGCCAGTACCCTGTATCAGTCAGATGAGAAGCCCTTTGTTGGCCAGATGTGTTTCATTCCTTCCTTGCCTTGAAGGTAACCAATTCTCTGGAGTCTGGACCTAATGCTTGCTGCTTGCCGTGGAAGACAGACCCAGCTACATGAATCACTGGTGCATTTGCCATTATTTACATCCTTTTTGTTAGTGAGTTCCATACCCGGTGAGAACTTATATCTAGTATTCAAGCAGAAAATGTCAGCAATAATAAACTCAGTTAAAAAAATACAACAACAAAAAACAAAGATTTTAACTACTGACAATAAAGCTGTACAGATTTAGTTGCATAAAGATGTGTTTGGACAAGTGTTGGCAACCAAATCGTGCCATGTAAGTGCTGAGATTTAGGTACATGCCAGCTAGATGCCATGTTAAATAAATTTGTGGCTGCCCTTAGACACTCTTCTAAACACTTCTGCTCATCTGAGACACACTACTATGTCTTAGGCAATTCCTTTTTATAACAGCCAAGAGTCAAAATAAAACCGTGTTCCTTATCATACAGTGGATGCAGTGTGTTTTTATTTTCCCATCCTTCTCTAGCTTTTTTCTTATGAGAAGAATGTATTTTCTTATAATTTCTTAGGGTTGCTTCTTTTTCTGAATAACCTGAAAATACCAAAATTCTCTTTTTGATACTATTGCAAAATCACTACATATTATAATCAGCTTATAGCCATGTTCAATAAGGAAACTGGCCAGTTGTTCAAGAGGAGGAAGGTATTAAAACATAATATAAACGTTTTTCCCTTATTGAAAGTAAACTTTTAAGCAACTAATTTAAACTCATTAACTTAAAAACTTTCTTCATGTTTGGCCATCATGTGGACATCCATCACCATGGTTATTTTTCTGTTGCTTTTATTTCCTGAAACCAAAGTATCTTTTATTTTTCAGTTAACACTGAGGAGAATAAAAACGACTCTGTACTCAAATGTTCTTTTGCGGACCTCAGTGATTTTTGCTTGGGTAAGTTGATTTCCAATATTTGCATCTTCCTTTTCTGCTCTTCAAAGCTAAGTTGTGTTCTTTAAACCTAGAAATTAAAAAAAAAAATTGTATTGTATTTGGCTTTAACTTGATAGATAAATATAATATTCCAAGGTAAAAAATGATTAAGGTATTTATTATACAGTTTGAAAATCAAATAATATAAGAGGATTTATAATGAACAATTCCATAACCAAAAAAAATTAACAATTTTTGCTGTAAGTCTTCTGAAAATTTCTTTCAATTTTCTGAATAAGTACATTTATACTGCTATTTCAAGATTTATCAAATTTTGGCACTCAGAATTTAGAACGTTAGTGACACTGAAAGATTCCATCCTAACCCTTCATTAGTGGATAATATAAATTTTATGTATTTTTTTCATGACGATGATAAACGTACTCAATTTCCTCTTTTGCCTTTTGATGTCATCACAAAATTTGCTTTAGTACAGCAAGGTTTACATTTGGATATGTAGCTTGCCGTCCTTGCCCATGAACAATGCTTTTGAACTTGAGACTTTTCATTTCATAAATTAAATAGAAACAAATTAAAGCCAGATTTAATTAAAAAGTGATACTAATCTGCCCAAACACCAATTCTGCAACCTCAGAATAAGTTTATTTATAACCTACAGAAATTAATACCTGGGTTTTCAATAGGAAATGCATTGCCTATATCAGGAGTTCTCAACTCTGGTTACACATTCAATAACCTAAGAGCTTTTTAAACTCCCAGAATCTCAGTTCCAGAGAATAAGTTTAGGGAGTCTGGGAGTGAAACTGATATTTGTACTTTTAAGAATTGTCCAGGTAAGTATTAAGTAAGGAGAAGTTTAAGAATTTCCAGCCTAAAAACTATATCATGGATTCTCTCTATGGGCATTGTTAAATTTTCATAATTTTTAAAACTATGAGCTGTGTTATTTATAATAGCATTCTGAATGACTACAAATTAGTCATGTTTCTCATAATGCTCTTTTTTATGTGTGTGGCATAAAAACAGTGCTGGTTTATTAAGTTTCCTAATTAAAGAAAGATCACCACCAGCAGTTTCAAATCGTTATACAACATCAAAAAGAACATTTCATCAGAACAAATACACTCAGAGTACAAAGGTCGTTCCTATAGTCATTACTTCTGAAGGCGATTACTAAAGGTTGAATATCCCTTATCCAAATATGTTTGGGACCAGATGTATTTCAGATTTCAGGTTTTTTTTTTTTTTTTTTTTTTTTGAGAACGTGTCTCACTCTCTTGCCTGGGGCGAGTGCCGTGGCGTCAGCCTAGCTCACAGCAACCTCAAACTCCTGGGCTTAAGCAATCCTACTGTCTCAGCCTCCCAAGTAGCTGGGACTACAAGCATGAGCCACCATGCCCGGCTAATTTTTTCTATATATATTTTTAGCTGTCCAATTAATTTCTTTCTCTTTTTGGTAGAGACGGGGTCTCGCTCTTGCTCAGGCTGGTCTCGAACTCCCGAGCTCAGAACGATCCGCCCACCTCGGCCTCCCAGAGTGCTAGGATTACAGGCGTGAGCCACCGCGTCCGGCCCCATTCCTGTCATTCTTGATCTCTTTATGGAGATCCAAACTTCCATCTGATATCAATTTCCTTCTGATTAAAGGACTTCCTTCAACATTTCTTATAGTCAGGTCTTCTGGCAATGATGTCTCTCAGTTTTATCTGAAGAAGAATGCATGATATTGTCCCACAGGTCACTGAAGCTCTAGGCAGTTTTTCTTCCCTCTCAGTCTTTTTTCTCTCTGCTTAATTTTGCATAGTTTTTATTGCCGTGTCTTCAAATTCACTGATCTTTTCTTCTGTATTGTCTAGTCTGCTGTTAATTATATCCAGTGTATTTTCATTGCAGAAATTATATCTTCTTTTGAAGTTCCATTTGGGTCTTTTTTTTTTAATCTTTTCTTTCTTTCCTCCTCATGTTTAGGTTCTCCTACACTTTTTTGAACATATGCAGCATCTTTATAATGGCTGTTTTAACAATCATCTGTTAGTTATTTCTGTCATTTCTGGATCTCTATTATTTTTCTCATTATGAGTTGCACTATTCTGCTTCTTTGCATGCTTTACTTTTTATTGGATGACAGACATTGTGAATTCCGCATTGTTGGTTGCTAGGTTTTGTTGTGGTCTATTAACTAGAGTCGATTTTGTTCTGATGCAAAATTAAGATACTTAGAATCAGTTGGATCCTTTTGAGGCTTGTTTTCTAACTTTTTTTTTAGAGTGGGTGCTGAGAAGCTTTCAGTCTAGGACTAATTTAGTCCTATTACTAAACACTGACACGCATTCCAAGGATCCCACCCAACCACCCAAGTATTTACGAGGTCTTTCCACTTTGGCTGGTGGAAATGCAAACCAATCCCAGCCCTGTATGAGAACTGTTGTGCCGCCTTCTTTCAGGTAGTTCTTTCCCTGGACTTCAGGAATTTCCTCTCACACATGTGCAGAGCATCCTCAGCAGGTCTCTGTAGCTCTCCCTCTGTGCAGCCCTCTCCTCGCCCAATAACTCTGGCCCACAAATTCTACCCACCTTGACTTCTCTGGACTCTTATTGGTGTCTCAACTCAGTGAGGCCACCAGACTCTGTTTAGGCTCCCTTTCCCCATCCTGAGTTGTTTCCAGTTGGTAAACTCGTGTAACTGGAGGCCTCACCATGTTTGTTCTCCTTCTCCAAGGAATCATAAGCCTGCCAATGTCTAAAAACCATGGTTTAATATATTTTCTCCAATCTTCCAGTTGTTTAAGGTAGAAGCATAAATCCAGTTCCTGTTATTTCATCTTGATCAGAACAAAGTTTTATCTTTTTATTTTGAAATAATTTCAAAATGACAGAAAAGCTGCAAGAACTCCTGTATACTCACTGTTCAGATTCCATTGTCAACTGTCCCAGGAACGACCTTTGCAGGAAAAGGATCCAAGCTAGAATGATGCATTGCACTCAGTGGCCATGTCTCCCTTGTTTCTTTCAACCAGGAATAGGCCCTTAGATGTGCCTTGACTTTCATGACCTTGACAGTTTTAAAGGCTACAGGCCAGTCATTTCGTGGAATGCCCCTCAAGCTGGATTTATCCGATGTTTACTCACAATTAGACCAGCCTGTGCATTTCTGGCTGGAATATCACAGAAGTGACTCTGTGTTCTTCTCACTGCATCCTGTCACATGGCACAGGATATCAATTTGTACCATTATTGATGATGTTAAACTTGATCACTTTGTTAAGATGGTGTCTGCCAGGCTCAACTGCAAAGTTACATTTTTCTTCCTTTTAATTAGTAAGTGTTTAGTGGGGAGATTCTTTGAGACTATGCAAAATCCCATCCCTCAATCCATTCTTACCCACTGGTTTTAGCCTCAATTGATTTTTTTGGTCTGAAGCAATTATTACCATGACGGTTGCCAATTAGTGATTTTCTGATCCCATCATTTCTTTCTACATTTATTAGCTGACATTCTACTGTAAGGAAAATTTTCTCTTATCCCTTTTTTATTCATCTATTTTTTTTATCAGTGTATACTCATAGGTTCCCATTTTACTCAATGGGTTGTAATCTGTTACTATCAATATTTATTTTGATACTCAGATCGTCCCAGATCTGGCTAGTGGGTGCACCTTTGAGCTCACTTGCGCGTTCCTGTGACCTATCACCACCATTCTTCAGGCACTCCCTCACTTCCTGGTACAATCGGATGTTCCAGGCTTACTTTGTTCTCTCCCTGCTCTAGCCCTGGAGTCAGCCATTTCTCCCAGCAGCCCTGTCCTTTTAGTGGAGAGTGATATTTTCAAGAGCTGGGTGTTAGGCGTGCTCACTGCAACTGGCCATATGTGAACACGCACATCAACACACACACACCTCTGTTTGCTTCTCTATCTAGCTCAACACCGCAGATTCCACACTAACACCCCTGTTGCAGTCCAGCCCCACGGGATCATCCTGGCTATCGCCGTTCCATACCTGGACCTCCCTTCTCCAGTGGTAAGAAAACAGACTCCCACGATCCTCAGTGTATTTACCTGCTCAATCTCCCTGTAGGTTGCCACCTCCCAAACTCACCAGGTGCTGCCTCACTCACATTCCCTCCTCACACCGTCCCTGGCTCCGCTGGGCTACCTTCCTACTCTACTTGGGGCTGCCTGATGGCTTTTTGAATGAAAAGGCAGGCAAGCAGACACATTTTGCTTTTAAAACAAAGATATACTCATTCCACAAATACACTTATTTCTGCATTGATAAAACCCTAGGGTTTAGAATGAAATAAACACTACAACCAAAACTGCAGATATTGAAAGGAAAATTAAATTCTCTCACTTAAAAATTGATTTATCTTCCTCAAGAAAGCAAATAAATTCATGTCCAGTTGTCATCAGGTACATTTAAGAACTTAGGCAATTTATTTCTCTAGTCTAAGCTATCTTCCAAAAGCTACCTTGTGCTATTTATTCCTTAAATTTTTAACCTCAACTGTAATAAAATGGAACGGCTACTTTGAATGGATGACTATTAAATATCAGTTTTCAGTAAAACTACCCCCAATAAACCAAAGGATTAACATTAAATTTTGTATCATAAATTCAACGTGCCACTTTCTTTTTACATAAAAAAAATTATTTCAAGTTATTCCCATTATGAACTTCAAAAAGATATAATTATCCTAGAAATTGGTCATCTGCTAGTCTGTGCCATAGCATGAAAACTTCCCTTTCCAGTGTTTCTTAAATTTGAGAGCTTGCAGACCCCTAAGAATTCATCTGTGGATCCCTCAGTGCAAAGAACAATTCATTACAAGGTCAATATGGGCACGTAGGTGATCACTAGGTGCCAACAGCCTGTACATACAAAGTGCAAATTCAGATACTGCAATCCCAAAGCACAGCTCAGTCACAGGGTCAAAGATCTAGATTATTTTTTTAATATCACCATAAAAACAAAAACATAGATTTTTAAAAAAAATTCCTAGAGATCTCACAACTCCTACCTAAGGCTGTATCTGTGGACTCCCATGTGAGGAACACTGCCACGTTATTCTATTATAATGCATATTCTGTCCAACGCATACATCAGGAAGCATAATTTCAAGCTCTTCTCACTGAAGAACAGAAAAACTTTTAAAACGGCATTTTCCATTCAGCAATTTCCTCCATCACATAATATGGTCACTAGGGCTTGTGTATGAAACAAAATCTGATATTCTAGAACACATCAGGAGGCAGTCCACTATGAAGTTCAATGCCCTAAGAAAGACTTCCTAAACACCAAAACCACCTAAATTCAGAACCCTGCATTTAATTTTTTAAATTTTCCTCTGAATATCTTTAAAATGTGAGCATTCCTACTGCTAAAAAAAAAAAAAAAAATTGGTTAAGTTTATAAATGTACCCTATCTTTTAGAAGGATTATATGTGGTATTTTGAGTTTTTGTTAGAGTTGTTTCATTCTGTTTTGTTTGCCGCGTGTCTGAATAAGAACTCCTAGACCTAAAGGTAGGCAAAGGTATCAGGCAAGAATGGATTATTGGAACTTTTAAGAGAAAAATGACCGGAAAAGAAAGGCATTAACAAAAACCAAAATTCTCCACAATCCAGTCAGTTGTCCTAGCCATCTCCCGAGCACTGCTTCAGCGTGTTAGTAATCCTCTTCTAAATTTCAGTGTTCACAAAGGGGTGGTGAAGTTGTATACTGCATTCGAAGGTCACGCATCACCTTCAAGTGTCGTCATCAATATACATCAGCAAAACTATCAAGAACGATCATTTTTTATTAAACATGAAATTGTAAATGAAACTTTAGAAACACCTAGTCTTCACAGCCATCTAACTAAAACATGGTTCTACTGTTCACTGCTAAAACGAAGCTTGAGAGACTCACTCCCATCCATTGTTAATATGTCAGTAAACGAGAAATCACAGTCACTTCGGCCCAGAGTAGGCACAGTCCCAGACAGTGGAGCACGTGTGTGTTCAGACAATTGTTCTGGGAGTGCTGCAGAAGTGGATAAGCCACTTTGCCTTGCTTGATGGCACCACATAAAGAGGACCGTTGGCTGTCCCACCTAGCTTTCCACATGCTAATATGCACTGGATCTTGTCTCTCCTCTCTCCACTGAGGGGGACAAATAAGAACTTCTTTGCACCTAAGAAGTGTGTAATCTCATTTCTCACCAAGAGTAAGCTTTCAAGACAAACTCTGTGACCAGGGAGCGGGTTGCGAGCACTCTGCCATTCCCTAATGCTGTGGCGCCAGGCCAAAGGCAGGCAAGCATGGAGCAGATGGAGTCCTGGCAAGGTCTCCGCTGTCCCTGCATTAGCAGCATCTGCTCATTACTCAGAACCTTCGCCTGCTTTATCTAATGCTCCAGGAAAAGCATTTTGATTTGATTCATTTCGGTATGGTAACGTGCAACACAATTAGTGGTAAAATCAAACTGGAGGACGGCCAGTGCTGACAATCGGAAACAAGGCAGAAGAAATATGAGGCCAGAGGGTTGGAATTCAAAAAAATCACAACTGTGGATCACCTTGCCAAATCTCAACACCCCAGGTGCGTGTACGGTGTTCCTGCAGGGCAAGGAGGCTAAAAAGGATGGAGGGATGACTTACTTTCTCCCAAAGCAGGTTACATCTCTCCCCCTGGATCCTCCTTCTGTGGAGAATGCGTGTGTAGACTACCAAGGGGGCTTGGTGGCTACAGAGCTTCACTTTGGTATAACCAGACAGCTAAAGTTCATTAACTCATTTTATTATCTTATTCTTCTTTTCTGTGGGCACAGTCACGAATTTTATACAGCAGACCTCACAAAGTAAATTTCCTTTTTGCCATGTTTTTGCCTAAGAAGTGCTAGTTAGCTGCTCCTGGAAAGGAACAATATAAAAATGTGGGTTGGACTATTTGATTCTGTCTTTGGCTAGAAGTAGCTATTCATGAAAATGCTGGTACAAATATCGTAGCGTCAATCTGCTAAACTGAAGTGAGAGCAAAGATAAAGCTACCTGACGTCTGGGGAAAGAATGAGAAGTTGTTTATCACGGAAATAATAAACACCCAGATCAGACTGGTAAAACAAGCTCAGCATTGAGAGAAAAGAAAAAAAACACAAGAGCTCTTATAAAAGAAATAACCTTTAATACCAAAGTGAACTTGAGACAAAAACCAAAGATTTCACTGTAAACACTGCAGCTTTGGAGGAACTATAGATTTTACCTAATTATAGAGTAATCATCTTCCTGAGCATGATATGAAATCCAAAAGGACAGACTGACAAACTTAACGATGTAAACTTAAAACTGCCAGACAGACCAACTGCAACAGAACATAAAATCATGCAACAGACCCAGACACAAAATAAATCTCATATCTAAAAGCTTATAAAGACAGCACCTCAAACCAGGGAGGTAGAGAAGGGCTTTCTAAGAGAGGCTGGAAAAAAGATATGCTTGGATCCTTATCTCATACTAACCCAGAATGAATTCTATATTGATCAAGATAAAAACATTAAAAACCAGGCATAACAGTAATAGGAAAAAAATAAAAAGAAAGAAAGAAGAAACTAGGGCCAGGTGCAGTGGCTCACACCGATTCTGGAATCCTAGCACTCTGGGAGGCAGGACGATCACTCTAGCTCGAGTTCAAGACCAGCCTAAAAAGAGACTTCATCTCTACTAAAAACAGAGAAACTAGCCAGGCATGGTGGCATGCACCTGTAGTCCCGGCTACTTGGGAGGCTGAGGCGGGAAGATCACTTGAGCCCAGGAGTTTGAGGTAGCAGGGAGCTAAGATGATGCCACTGCACTCTAGCCATGGCAACAGAGAGACTCTGTCTCAAGAGGGGAGGGGAGGAGAGGAGAAAGAACTGTAAGTGGCACACACACATATTTTAAAAATTCAGCCTCTCTCACACTAAGAGAAATGTAAATTAAAACTACATTCAGAGACCATTTCTTATCCATCACACTGACAAATGTCCAGAAGTATGAAACATAATTTGCTGGTAAAACTCTGAGGGTACGAGCATACCCATACCTTGCTGGTAAGAGTGTAAAATAGTATAACCCCATCTGCATTTACCCTGTGAAATCCCTTTTACCCCTATAACCCCGTCCCATTTACCCAGAAATCCCTTTTATAGGAAACCATCCGTCCTGCACTCACATGAAACATCATCTGTACAAGGTTTTTCACTATGACATTGTTTGTAACAGCAAAAGATCAGACACAACATGGCTATTCTTTAGTAAACCACAATACTTGGACACGATGGAATACCACCTGAGTGTGAAAACGGGCCATTCTCTTTACACAATCTTTCAAGATACGTTAATTAGCCAAGAAGCCAAGGTGGAATAATGTAAAGTAAATAAGACGATACCTTTTGTTTAAAAGGGGAGAAGAGAATAAGGATATTCGTATTTGCTTATGTTTGTAATGCTGAAATACAAGGACATACAAGAAAGTAAAAAATATGGTTACTTCAGAATGGAGTGAACAAAAATGGGTGGAAGTGTGATGTCTCAATATCTAACTTCATATTATTTTGATCTCTGAACCCTAAAAATGTATTAGTCAAAAATATTAAATTACAAAATACGACCCACTCACTTATGGCTAGAAAAATTAAAAACCAGTCATACACACGTGCACATAAAACTACCTTTTACAAAAATAAACCATAAACAAAGTCTATTGAAGAAAAATGACAAACTGAAAAAATATCTGAAATATATGTAGCAAAGGTTATTTTCTAAGCCCTTTCTTAGAAAAGAGAAAAACCCAAAAGATAAATGGAAAGAAGCACGAACAAGTAATTTGCAGAGAAAGAAATAGAAACAACTAAAAACACAGTGAAAAGATGTCCATATTACTTGTAACTAAAGGCAGGCAAACAAGGCCAAACGCAGTGGCTCGCGCCTGTACTCCTAACACTCTGGGAGGCTGAGGCAGGAGGATGGCTTGAGCTCAGGGGTTCAAGACCAGCCTGAGCAAGAGGAAGACCCGTCTCTACTAAAAATAGAAAAAATTAGCTGGATGTGGTGGTGCACGCCTGTAGTCCCAGCTACTCAGGAGGCTGAGGCAGGAGATCACTTGAGGCCAGGAGTTTGAGGTTTCAGTGAGCTACGATGACACTATAGCACTCTAGCCCAGACGACAGAGTAAGACTCTGTCTCAAAAAAAAAAGCAAACAAAAACAACAGTAAAACACCATTTTCAAGTATCAGTCATGTAGGAAGGAACAGTCACTCTCATATGCTTTTGTTGAGACTAAACTGGCAAAACTTTCTTGAGGGCAATCTGGCAATATTTATCAAAACCTAAGGCAGCCATAGCCTCCAATTCAGCAATCACTAGCACTTGGGCCACGGCTATACTTGCACAAGTCCATCATGGCATTTGTTCAAGGATTACTGCTTGCAACACTGTTTTCAAAGACAAAAACAAACAACTCAAATGCACATCAATACTGGCCCTGATAAATAAATTATAGCACAGACACATAATACAATATTACACAGGCATTAAGAATAAGGTTTACTCTGTAAGTGCTAATATGGATGATCACCAGGATGTGTCATGAGGTGAAGAAAGGTACAGAAAAGTAGAGTGGGACCAATGGGTACGATGTGAGAAGGCCTTGAAATGTGGGGAAAAGGAGGAACATTTTGACTTCTTTTTGGATATATTTTGACGTCTGATATACATTTTTGCTCTATTTGAATTTTATCAATTTTTTTTTTTTTTTGAGAGAGTCTCATTCTGTTGCCCAGGATATAGTGCTGTCACATCAGCCTAGCTCACAGCAACTTCAAACTCCTGGGCTCAAGCAACCCTCCCGCTTTAGTCTCCCGAGTAGCTGGTACTACAGGCATGAGTCACCGTGCCCGGCGAAATTTTACCAATTTTTTAAACCAAGTATTTGAAATATATTTTGGCAATCACTTGCCAAGCATTTACCAAAGAACGTAGATTCTTCATCATATCTACATTGTTCCCCAATATTTCTATGCAACAATGGGGATGAAGGCAACAAAAACAATTCTAACCAACAATATAAGGCCAGCAGCAGGCCTGGCATGGTGACTCACACCTATAATCCTAGGACTCTGGGAGGCCGAGGTGCGAGGATCGCTAGAGCTCAGGAGTTCAAGATCAGCCTGAGTAAGAGACCCTGTCTCTACTCAAGATAGAAAATAATTAGCCAGGGCCGGGCGCGGTGGCTCACACCTGTAATCCTAGCTCTCTCGGAGGCCGAGGCAGGCGGATTGAGCTCAGAAGTTTGAAACCAGCCTGAGCAAGAGCGAGACCCCGTCTCTACTAAAAATAGAAAGAAATTAATCAGACAACTAAAAAATACATAGAAAAAATTAGTCGGGCATGGTGGCACATGCCTGTAGTCCCAGCTACTCGGGAGGCTGAGGCAGGAGGATTGCTTGAGCCCAGGAGTTTGAGGTTGCTGTGAGCCAGGATGAGGCCACGGCACTCTAGCCCAGGCAACCCCGGGAGATTCGGTCTCAAAAAAAAAAAAAAAAAGAAAAGAAAATAATTAGCCAGGAGTGGTGGCGTGCACCTGTAGTCCCAGCTACCTAGGAGATTGAGGCAGGAGGATCGCTTGAGCCCAGGAGGTGGAGGTTTCAGTGAGCAATCATGATGCCACCACACTCTAGCCCAGGCAACAAGAAAGACTCTGTCTCAAAAAAATAAATAAAAATAAAAGCCAGCAGGAGCACACTTGCATGTCACCTCAAACTGTATTTTCAGGCTCACAAGATGAGAGATGTGGGCTGCAAATAAATTGGGTGCACATTTCCACAAGCGTCTCTGTGTTCAGGACCCATGAACAGCACTACCACTGCAGCATGGCCTGGGAGACACAATCAGTTCTAGATTCACTACTGACTTCAACCTCAAGCAAATTATTTAGCTGGTTTCTTTGTTCCTCAGTTTCCCCATTTATAGAAGAGTACGTGTGTGCACATTCATGTGTGTGAATGGCAGGGTGAGGCTATGAAATGATTCTAAAATTGCACGATTCTACTCTAAAAGTACTGCAACCTTTGCATCGGTGTTTTGGAAAAAAAAAAAAACTCACTGATAATTTGTAAAGTAGCAAACATGATCAAGCTGCTCTTATGTTATCTATCCAGGATCTCAATAAACATATCTCCAATATTAATAATTACGCCACAGTAAAAGCTTAGCTAAATTTCTATAGGCTGAAAAGAAAAACAGTGTCTACTAACATCAAACTGAAAGGACAGAGTTCATGTTGCTGAAGCAATAAAAATATTTTCAAGATCTCAGTCCTAATTTTTATTTTAAAACAGTATATGGATATAAAATTCACCATAGCCACTTTACTACAGTTTTGCCCCTCTGTGTCAACTGCTAATGTTACACTGACTCTGAAGATTTGCAATGGCGCCATGATATCAACACTAACATCCCGAAATATGTTGTGGGCCAACTTTCAGGCAAGTAGGGAAACAAAAGGTTGTGGAGATTCAAAACTTTACAATGTAACAGGGGTTAGGAGCATGAGAGACAGGTGTATAGGATATCACAGCCATTGAAATTATTATCTCCATTAGCTATAACCTGTGAAGTATCTCTTTACATAAGAGATACTAGTTTTAGACTATTCTTACCTTGTTCAACAAACCCATGGCTGCTCAAAAAGAATTCTATCAGTGTCAAAGAGAAAACATATTATTAGCAATTATCATCTATGGTATATAAGTGCCAGGAAAAGGCAGGCATTGACTTCTATTTTTCTATTTCCATATTTGTCAATAGATTGTCTATGTCTATCCCCTTTTCACTACTCTCTTTGGGCTGAGCTAAGGCTAAAGGAAAAGTAGGCCAAGTATATTTAATATTTTACACCAAACAAGTTATTTGCTTAAGATGGCTTGGCCAGCCTTGTGTCTGGCACTAACACCCAGCCTGACAGTTCCAGTAGGAATTAAACACCAGTTTTAATGGGTGCTGTGTTCCAATGCCTACTAATGCATTGAGGATTACTGGCCAACTTCTTCACATAAAGGCAAAAGTGAGTATGTGTGTGAACATGTGTGTGTGCCCACATGTACGTATGGAGGGATTACAGGGGGAGCCGGCCACAGCTGCTTAATTTTTGTAAAGCTTTTTTTTTTTCCTTAATAGGGAGGAGGGTTGTGGTTACTTACCATCCTCATAAGCCGCCACCGCCAGCGAGCTGTTTATCCTCACAAAGGAGACATATGGCTGCATTCCAGACTCATCCTCCTCATACTCTGATTCCAGGAAGGGGGCTACGTAGTCCCAGGTGCGAGTGTCCCACACTCTCACGTCCCCTGATGTATATCTGGAAAAGAAAGACATACTTGGTTCCAGAAAGGGACTGAGGAACAGGGCCGTGGTGGGGGAAATGTGGAGGGCCTTAAAAAACAACAGAGGAATAAGATTTGGCCGGTGTGGAACCACTCCTGCGGCACTGTTTAGACGAGTAATTCCAACAGGAGAAAATGTCAACTAGATGACAGAAGGCTGTGAATGCGTTTCACATTCTCACAGCACAATGGTGACAATTTCAAATGAGAAAATGATAATAAGAAGTGAGTATCCAGATCTCCTTGCTTTTCCTTTTACACTATTACGACCAATCTGCTACTGTAAGTTCTCCCACTAAAGGGATCACTAGCAGAAATTTGTATAAGCAACACTATTTACCCACCAACACACACACGAAAGACAGAGATGCTGCAGGGATACTAAGAACTAATGTCTTACAGGCACAGGCTTTCTAATACCTCACCCATGCATCAGATTTGACTGATTAAAGTCCCTGAAGACTCATTGATTTGCTGAAACAATTAAATCTTGCCTTTAGCAGCCAGACAGTGCTGCCTTCTCATGAAAAGCTCTTGCTGAATGCATGACACTCCCTGATTTTGCCTACTTAGAAAACAGGAGCGCTCACTCTCTGCTATCACTACTGCCATTCCAATAAATGACTCTCTCCATCAAAGCCAAGGCAGAGACAGAACCTGCTCAGACACAAGGCCCCCAGGATAATGGAACGGACAGATGATGAGATGCGGAGATGCCTGCCACTGGTATTCAAGTTCAGTTGCTTACATCTGCTAGAGAGAGGTTCATTCCACACGTAAAGCAACTGTGTGTCATAGGGGCCGACAGGAGAAATGCCTCTAAGGCCTCAGGCTGCATCCACACGAACGCGAAGATAGGCAGATGATTTTAAGGGGTTCACCGTCTTCCTGAGGCTCTAGCCATAGCTCCTTCAGGGTTTCTTTGTAGAGCTGAATGAGATAACCTCTGAGATTCACTGAATCACTGAAATCTATGACATGATACCTTTATGAAACAGCTATAGAAGATCAATCTCAGGTAAGATTTCTTGATAAAGAAACTAAGAATGCTCTGATTCAGGAGTGCTCATTTACTAGTACTCCCCCAGATTATTAATCTACTGTAAATACATATATTACACAATCCAAAGGTCGTGCTGTGACACCAATTCTCCAGGTCGGAGAACTCGGCTTTCTACCTACAGGACAGTACTTGGAGCGTGCACGTGGTAGAGAGAGCACAATCAGACAGACGTGCTTTCTAAAACGAGGTGCTGTACCTCTGACCACTGATCCTCTGGTAAACAGAAACGCTCACAGCACAAGGGTCCTTGCACCTGGCAATGAGCAAGCAAGGGCAGATATTGACATCACTCCGGCCGAAGCACGGCCACTGGTGCCCAGGCTCTCGGGCAGTGGGCCGATCACCCTTCTCCATGGGAGGCCTATACCAGAACACATATCCCATATCCCACAGCACCCAAAATAGTCGGCTCCACTTGACACCCTGAAAACAACTCGGGCCATTCTCTGCAGTAAGGCCACTTGCTTAGCTACAGAGACACTGAATAGAGATAACAGCTTGAATTTCTAGATTGTGTGTGATTAAATTTTTAAGGTTAAATTCTATGTGAAAGCAAGTAGCTGATTCAGAAAAGATAAGAAGGATGGCAAAATCTTTCAGAAATACAGAGAAGGTAAGTGAAAGAAAGAAAAAGAAAGCGAATTTAGGAGATCAGAGAACTAAAGAATTTTGAGAAAAAGGAGTGCACAAACCAGGAAAATGTATTTACTTCCTGTCGGTCCTGGTCATTCTGTTTCTCAGTAATGTGTATTACACCACACTAGCAGTCTTCTCGCTGCTCTCTGTGGCGCCCCCTTACGGGCCACAGTGGGAGGACAGAGTGTAGAGCAGAGTTTTGATGGCCTGAGCTCCAGCCACTGTAACACAAAGAAAGAGTTCCGAGGCAAAGCAACAGCAACCAGAGCGAAGCTTGAAAAAAGGTTCTTTACCTGCTGGAGCAGACAGAAGTGAACTGAGAAGTACAAGCTGTTGGGCCCATCCTTATACGGGGAGCGGGGGAGAAGGGGAGAGAGGGAGGGCAGGGATCCCATGAGAACAGCACTCTATTAACATCTAAAAGGTTCCTGATGAGCCTTTCTTCCATAAAGAAAGATTCCCCTCAACCAGCTTCAGATCACCACCAAACTATCAACATAATCAATTGTATCATCCACCCCGGGGCCCTGACAGGAAAACAGAGGGGCCCCTTCAACTCTGCCCTTGCCTAGCACCCACGCTGCTACCTACGCTCCAGGCTCTTTCTGTTCTCATTCCCAGAGAGGCTGTCCTGGTTCGAAGCCCTCAACACTCCCCCCGACTGTTACAGGCTCCCTGCTTCTCAGCTGCACACACCTTCCAACAACCTGTGCAAGCCAAGCCCTCCAAAATACTTGACTGCATGAATCTGTCTTCTGGAAACACGCCATTTCTCCCTCACCCACCATGGGGTAGGTCACTAGACCATATCCCCTCACTATGATCCACCTTGATGGCAACCTGGACGTTTCCCTCACGTGATACTGTGTGTATGACTACCTTACTGTTCATCTCCCTACCAGCCTATAAGCCTCTGAGGTCAGGGTCTTATTCACAGCTGTACGTCTAATGACTAGAACTGTGGTCCCCAACTCCCGGTACCAGTCTGAGGCCTGTTAGGGACCGGGCCACAGAGCTCTGTCACCCCATCCTTCCTCCCCCATCCATCTGTGGAAAAATTGGAACTGGAGGGATACACAGTAGGAGGTGAGCACGCGAAGCTTCATCTGTATTTACAGCCACTCCCCATCACTGTGGAAAAATTGTCTTCCATGAGACCGGTCCCTGATGACAAAAAGGGACCAGAAGGACAATAATCAGATGAGAACAGTGCTTGACACACACCCAGGGAGCCCTCTGTAAGGTCTTCTCTCTTAATGCCTTATTGATAAAGGTTAAATTATGAGGCCTACTGAAAACACTCCACAGATGAGCTTCCAGCCTTCTCTCCAACTTCACCCTCTCTTCCTTAGCACGAGCCAGTATCCAGACAAGCTTCCAAACACTCTTGCCCTGAACCCCAGCTCCGTCATCCACCTTCCAGGAGTGCCTTCCCTCCTCAGCACCCAGCCTGGTAGGGCTCCACCTTGGCTGCACATCTGAACCACCTGGAATGCTTTTTAAATTCCCTATACCCTCGCACATCCCAGACCAATTAAACCTAACTGTCTAGGGTGGGACCAGGCATCAGTGTTTTCAATGTGCAGCCCAGATTGAGAACCACTGACCTGGCAGAAACCTACCAACTGCTCAAGGTCTAGCACAGGCCCTCCCCTCCTCCACAAAGGCTTTCCTGACTCACTTACTATGCCCTTTATTTGAAGAAATGACATGCATTGCTATATTCCATATGCATGACTAAAAAGTCCTCGAGAGGGCTCTGTTGTACCTCCGTAACAGCCCCTTGCACACAGATTGACTCTGTATTAAGCACACAAAAATAAATGGTGATTAAAAGGGAGTGTCCACAAGTAACAACCTGACTGGTTTGAGGGGCACCTCTTTTTATTTCCCTGGCCCACCCTCCTGTGCTAATGATTAGTGAAACACCCAGAATGCACACATCGAGGTGCACTAGACTTCTTGCACTTATTTCCAAACTGATTACAATAATCTCTATAAAACATGGGATAAGCTAAGTTATCTCAGTAAACATGAAATTCTCCATAGATACCTATTTCAATTAACTCTACTCTTCAAGGCCAAGGAGCATGATAACAACATGTTTTGCTGCAAAATGACTCAGGAGGTAAAATATAAAAGACTCTGTACTGATGGAACAGAGACTAAATATCCTATTTCGGTGGGTCCCGAGTTATGACTCAGCAGCAGGCTCCCAAACTGAACATGCTATAATACAGTGAAAGCCACTATAGCACGAGAGTCAGACTTGGCACTAATGAATTCGTGCTAAAGAAAGAGACATTTTCAGGAGAGTAAAACATTGGTTGGGGCAGGAGGACTTGGACCAAACCCTAAATGTGATCTAAAAGTGCTTAACAACACTGGCCAGGAGAAGCAAGAACAGATATTGAATGGAGGTAGGGAAAAGGCTGATTTTTATCCAGAGCTCCAGAAGTCTTTATTGCTGCCTAATGACAATTACACTCAACCAATTAAGACACCACTATGACAGCTGCATTGTCAGTAAGCCTCTGGACCCCAATGTTGATGGCTCTCTAATTAGTGTCTGTGCAAAGTACAACTGCAACTAACATACTAGCTGATGTAAGAACACTAAAGAAAAACTGAAGGAGAAAAAAGTCTTTGCCCAATGAGTAAGGATGGGCCCCAGCCCATGACACAGGCCGGTGAAACTGTATGCTTTCCTGGTCTTTTCTACGCTTGGCGAGGTTGAGTTTACCTCTAAATAAATAGGTCAGTGACCACAGCTGATTTTTTTTGTTGAACGAATGAGAATAGAGCATCTCTCAAGCTCGGCACACCAGAGCAATTGCCAATTTAAAATGATTTACCACCAAAGAGCTTTCATTAACTAGTAAGTTTCCAATAAGGTGACTACTTATTTAGACTAAGAGACTAGAAGAAACACTGTACTGCTAAAAACAACCTTTAACCTTTCTTCTTCATAAATAGCCAGCAGGGGTTCCATTCCGCTTTCTCATGCCAGCTCTTACTTGCTAAAAACAAAATTCTTCAAGGCTCTTCATAACAACCTGGGGGATTGTTTTAAGAATGCTCACAAGTAAGGTTAAGTGACTTAACCAAGGTCACAAGACACATTTTAGTGGCACAGCTGGGATCAAAATGTGCCCCCGGTTTTTCTCAATCACTGCTTAGGCAACAAGCCACTCTGCCTCCTCAGATGACAGTGTCTTTAAATAAATACTGCTTTTAAGAACCATCTCCATTTAAAGGTAATATAAGGAATTTATTGTTCTCAATATTGTGACTCAGACTTGCAGGACACAGCACCTGACCCTAACTCATCAATCCTACACTGACTTGCAACTGGAAGGTGAGGAGCTAAAAAACCAATCTCAATATGCTGGAATCGGGCCTGTGGGGCCAGGCAGATGCAAGCCGTCCTCCCACTCTTGCTTCTCTGATGATGTAGAAGCGTAGTTAGAACAGCTGATAAACCTTCCCCCTCTACAGGATCATGTGCATACAGCCACCCCCAAAGGAAGTCACAGTTCTATTCTGATCAGCACCCACAGCAGCCAAGAGGAGCCTTGTCATGAGGCCTCAGGTCAGAACAGCAAGCAGTTTCATCTGTGTGTCAAATCCAACAAACTGGTAGTGGCTGCCTACAGCCCTGTGTTGAGAAGGATTCTGAAGCTGTATTCCATTCAGCTTACCAGAAAAATTAATGCTGTAATGGATTTTTAATGACCACAACCGGCTGGGGAGTGAGGAAGGCAGCACCCCTGGCCAAGTCCTAGACGTCCTTCCAGACTCAGTTGAAATGCCAATTCCCAGGAGGAACCTGGCCTATTCTGAGCCTGTAAGAGGCACCGCTCCCTAGTGTTATGCGCCCTGCTCTTCCCCCACCCTCACGTCTCCCACACTGCTCTGTAACCACCAGTAATTGTAGCCCCTGTCAGCCTGTAAACTCCCCATGAGCAGGGGATGTATGTGGGGTATTCATCCCTGCTTAGTGAATGTTGACTGAACTGATGAATCTACTGACTTAAACCTAGAGGAGGGAAGTGGTTTAAAGCCTACTGAGCAACTGGGCAGAAGCCCCTATAACTACAGTGCCCGCATTTCAAGAAACATTCATGCCCTTAACATGTAGAGGTTTTAAGAACTATTCACTTGCTCCATACTTTCTTCAGTAATACCAAAGATTACAAATCAATAGAAGAGTATTTATTATTTTCCATGAAACATGATTGTGTTGTATTATGCAATTAACAAAATGAACTCAATCCCACAGTGCAGAGTCTTTCTGTGGAAATGCACTACTACAAACATCGAGTGGAATTTAAGACGCATCAATTGAAAAATAATGAACATCTTAATGGACCTTACGAGATACGTGCACTACACACTTAAAACTGTTTTCCATACATCTTGGTTAATCACAATCAATAGAGTCAGAGTCAATGATGATTATGCAGAGTTATTGTAGCTGTGGCCCTTCCCATTATTCCTTGGAGAACCAGAGATGGATAAATGCCATCATGAGTTCACCAGTATTTATTAAGGATATTCTCGAGCTCCTTCATTAAAGATATAATAAATGTAATGCTCTCTCCTCTAGTCGCTTATCAATATCTTACCTCAGACTTACTTACCAGAAGAGCATGTATACTTCACAGCAGAAAATAAACAAACTTTAAAGTATTTTTAAAAAGAGGTCGCTAACGGGTAATAATCAAATTCCTTATGGGAAACAGTCCAATGGCATAATAAGCAGTAGCAAAAATCTACACAAGACTGAAAGGTTTTTAAAAAGGAGAAAGATGGAAAGTATGTCCTTAGTAAGTATATGTATGTGTGACATTTATCTAATACAACTTTATCAACAATCTGTACTTAGAAAGTATCAGTTATCTCAAGAGCCTCAATCCATTGGTATTATCTATTTTTTATACATTCACACGAAGCCAGCAGAGTATTAGAAACACTATCCTTAAGGACTTCTGTTCCTCAATAGAAAATATTTTAAAATTTAAGGTAAATATAAACTATTTCATATTGAAGGTACTATTAATATTTTGGCACAGTACACAATTGATACAAAGATGCATTTTTAATTATTGGGAAAAATAAAAAAACAGCTAAAAACAAGGTATTTCAAGTTACCTTAGGTGACTACATTTAAACTGATATTTTCCAATAGTTCTTAATTATAAACGTGATAAAATTCTACTAAAGTAGCAATAGGCAAATTGATCCAAGCAGAGATTCAGACACCAAATTTTACATATATAAACTACAAGTCCCAAATTTTCCTTCCTGTCTACAGAAGACTGGAAACCCTCTCAACTCTGGTGTCCAGGTTGTATGGACAGAGCTAATAAAGATAAAAAACACGTATGAATCTGGCTGAAGCAGTAGCCAGAATTCAGTTGGTAGCTAAGGGAGGAGTGGGCAGTGTTATGTATCTACTTGGGCACACTTGCCTCAAAGGGAATGAGACAAAAAAACGGGACAACTGAGTATTTTTAGGGAAAGAAGAGAGGTAACATTTTACAACATTAAATGATACAGTTCTCCCTCCAACCACATTTGGCAGAGGAGAAACATGAATACACACTTGCTATTCCTTCCAGTAAAGGCAGGAGCTGTGCCAAAAAGGCAAATCACATCAGCAGAAATCACGAAGAAAACATGTAGCAGGGGTAATGAAAAAAACCTGAACACAAAGAGGATGCTTAATATATTTTTAAACTGAAAGAGGAGAAAAATTGTCCTCTAATGTGAGTAGAAAAGTATGTTTTCTTATGCAAACTGAAATGCTTCAGCCTTATGAATCTTAAGTAACAGTGAGGAACTTTGTTGCAAAACACCACCATACTCCCGGGCATCTGATAAAAGCTTTTGGAGACCTAATAGCTTAATGGTTAGCAGAGCTGGCACAGGGGCCTCCAAGAGGAGCTCCAGGTTCTACCTGAGATGCTCTCGTTCACTAGGTGGCTCTCCTTCACTGCTTACGGCAAATTATGCCTGACACCTTAGGTTTTCTACTGTGACCCTCCTGAACTCATGATGTCATCTGTTTGCTACACTCAACTTTCAGGGTGCAACTGGGGAGAAGGAGAACAGTCCAAGCATCACAAACAGAACAGAGATCCTCTCTTATCCCCTTTTCTTCTATTCTTTTTCCTCCAGGAAAAACATGAAACCTTAAAAACATTCCAAAATTCTAGGAGCTGTCACCACCAAAGCGCAAAATAAAACAAAGAAACAAACAAAAGACACGTTTCCTGATCACTTATCAACAAACTTTCTAGATAGTATCTCTTCTTCTACAACACAAGGAAAATACACACTAAACCTCACTAGCATTTCAGGAGGTCCACAGAGAAAATGCAGACAGACGCTTAACTTTGAGAGAAAGATGAATGACTGATTCTGTAGAGATTGGTGACTTCTGAACACAAATTTTCTCAAGTTAAAGAAATGGGAAATTTGGCCGGGCGCAGTGGCTCACGCCTATAATCCTAGCACTCTGGGAAGCCAAAGCGTGCGGACTGTTTGAGCTCAGGAGTTCGAAACCAGCCTGAGCAAGAGCGAGACCCCGTCTCTACTAAAAATAGAAAGAAATTAATCGGACAACTAAAAAATACATAGAAAAAATTAGCTGGGCATGGTGGCGCATGCCTGTAGACCCAGCTACTTGGGAGGCTGAGGTAGAAGGATTGCTTGAGCCCAGGAGTGTGAGGTTGCTGTGAGCTAGGCTAATGCCATGGCACTCACTCTAGCCAGGTCAACATAGTGAGCTCTGTCACACACACAAAAAAGAAAAGAAATGGGAAATTTTAGCTGAAAAATCAAAGTAAATGTTGTGTCTGAATGGCTCAGTCGCAGTTAGGAATAAGTCAGAATAAGGAATGTCCACTTATCTCACCAGCAAAGATGACAATTAACTGGTGCAGCTGTTTTTCTGGGATGCTACATCCCTGTCTAAGGGGCCAAGTGACACCACAGAAAAGCGAGTGTAAGGGCCAGAGAAAGAGCTCACAGGAGTCCCAGGAAGCTCACAGAGTGTGGGGTCACCAAAGGGGAACTTTCCTTCCACACACACTTTTCTCAGTTTCCTGGCTACTGGGACTGATGTTAGGCTCTGAGGGCACAAAGATGCTTCACACAGGGTCCCCACCATTTCAAGGGGGGTAAGTCAATAGGACCAAAGGCTGGAGAGGATAAGCCAAGAAAAAGGCCACTGGTTCGTTAACCAAAAGGTCAGTGGTGACCTCTGAGTGTGCAACACAGCGGAAGAGCTGGGATGGAAGCCAGCTTGTGGGAGGTTAGACAGGGAGAGGAAAAAGGGGGGGGCAGTGTGAGTTCTCATTACATACGGCACTGACAATATGACAGGGATGGTTTGGAGACTTCAAGTCGTAAGGTTGAATTGGAAAGAAGCTCAGGATTATAAAAGTATTTTTAAATAATCTATTAATCTGAAAAATCATAAGAATTCATTCCCCTAAATGCAGTAATTCCATTTATGGGACTCTAGCCTAAAAAATAATCAGAAATGTGAGACTAGGGGAGTATGGAAGAACTTTTTTTTGTTGTTGTTGTTGAGACACAGTCTCACTTTGTTGCCCGGCCTAGAGTGAGTGCCATGGCGTCAGCCTAGCTCACAGCGACCTCAAACTCCTGGGCTCAAGCAATCCTTTTGCCTCAGCCTCCGGAGTAGCTGGGACTACAGGCATGCACCACCATGCCCAGCTAATTTTTTTATATATATATATTTTTTAGTTGTCTAGCTAATTTCTATTTTTTTAGTAGAGAAGGCGTCTCGCTCTTGCTCAGGCTGGTCTCGAACTCTTGAGCTCAAACGATTCACCTGCCTCGGCCTCCCAGAGTGCTAGGATTACAGGCGTGAGCCACCGCGCCCGGCTGAACTTTAATTCTTTATTTTTATACGCTTATATGGAATTTAAAGTTTCCACAATAATTTTTAATTTAAAAATTTTGGCCAGGCACAGTGGCTCACACTTGTAATTCTGGCACTCTGGGAGGCTGAGGCAGGAGAATTGCTTGACTCAGGAGTTGGAGACCAGCCTGAGCAAGTATGAGACCCTGTCTCTACAAAACATATAACAGAAAAATTAGCTGGACATGGTGGTCTGCACCTGTAGTCCCAAATACTTGGGAGGCTGAAGCAGAAGGATCGCTTGAGCCCAGGAGTTCGAGGATGCAGTGAGCTATGATGACATCACTGCACTCTAGACCAGGTGACAGAGCAAGACCCTGTCTCAAAAAAAAAAAAAGGTTTAATAATTTTTAAAGATTTGTAGTACTAAAAAGGAGAAAAATCTGCATGCTTCTATACATAAAATATTCATTATATACACAAAACATAAGCAATGGTTTTAATGTCCATTACTAGGAGAGTCAGAAAATTAGGATTCAATGAGTTTTTGCTACAAATCAAAAAAAGTAATGAAAAGTATGTAATAACATGAAAAAAATTTTAGTACAGTGAGGAGAACAAAGCCACAATATAATGTAGGCTATATTATGTAAAAACAGGCATAGGAGAAAAAATTGAAAACCAGATACACCAAAAGCCATAATAGGGGTTCTGTTACATGCTAGTTTTTAGGTGGCTTTCTCTTCCCTATTTCCTGATATTGCTGAAAAAACAGCATGGCTTTACCACTGCTTTTGTTTTTAAAAAGAAAAGAAATATACATGCCACAAAAGAAAAACCAAAATGACAATACAATATAGAAGGTTTCAGAGCAGCCAGCTCAGGCTGGAGAACAAGGTGGCTCCACCGCCAGCTCTGTGCATGTGTGGATGTTACAGAAGCACAGCAGAGCAGCCCCGTGCACTGCACCCATTCTGGCTCTGAGCCACCTCCGCCTCAAACAAAATGAGGATTCCGGAACAGATCATCTCTGAAGTTCCTTCCAGGTTTAAAACTGTATGATTCTAAGTTCAAAAAACTAGAAAATTAGAGAACAGGCCAGGCACGGTGGCTCACACCTATAATCCTAGCACTCTGGGAGGCTGAGGCGGGTGGATCGCTCAAGGTCAGGAATTCAAGATCAGCTTGAGCAAGAGCAAGACCCCGTCTCTACTAAAAATAGAAATTATCTGGACAACTAAAAATGTATATATAGAAAAAATCAGCTGGGCATGGTGGCGCATGCCTGTAGTCCCAGCTACTCGGGAGGCTGAGGCAGGAGGATCACCTGAGCCCAGGAGTTTGAGGTTGCTGTGAGCTAGGCTGACGCCATGGCACTCTAGCCCGGGCAACAGAGCCAGACTCGGACTCAAAAAAAAAAAAAAAAAGAAAAGAAAATCAGAGAACAGACAAGAGAAAGTAAGCATTTCTTTAGTTTCCCATACAACATGTAGTACATAGGTGGCAGGGGCAATCTGGGTATTACATTTTAATGCTTATCCCACACAAAACAGTATACAATTAATTAAATATTACATACTACCCCTAGTTTTAAAAGATGCTTACAAATTACTGGAAAGAAAACATAGTAGATGGCTGTAAAGTGAAAAGTTATTTCTAAATAAAATAACAACGCAAAACAAACATATTTAAGTGAAGCCATGAGGCCACATGCTTAGCTGACCTAGGGACTGCAGAGAATCACTTCTCTAGGAGTTAGGAGACAAGCAGATATTGGGGCAGGGGAGGTTATCAGGCTACAGAAACCTCTGGAAGGAGACAGGACTGGATTGGGCCTTAATGGGTATTGGGTTTCTTTTTGGAGTGATGAAAATGTTCTGGAATTAGTGGTGTTGGTTGCACGACCTTGTGGATTTACTTAAAAAAAAAACAACAACAAATTGTATATTTCGAAAGGGTGAATTTTACGGTAGGCGAATTATACAGTCAGGCGTTGTTCAATGATGGATACATTCTGAGAAATGCTTCGTTAGCATTTGTTGTCGTGCAAACATCATAGAATATTCTTACACAAATCTACTACACACCTAGGCTACGTGGGATAGCCACCATCATATATGGGGCCCGTCGTTCACTCAACTGTCCTTATGTGGTGCGTAACTATATTGTACTTTAAAAACAAATAAATAAATGTGGTCAGAAGTGACTAATACAACAGTGTGGGGAAAAAAACCAAAAGGACACTTGAGGAGAGTAATCAGAAAAAAGGTAGGTTGGAAACAAATGTCAAAGAACTCTGAACATAAGGAAAATGTAAGTGGAAATTATTCATTAGATATTTTACTACGCCAAGACTTATGGACAAAAGAGTGAGGGTTCAAATGCTTTGAGAAAAATGCCTGCTTCCCTGCTGGAAACGCAGATAGGCAGGGGCCAGGTCCTGTTCACATGATTGGTACTCAAGTGTCTGTCAGGTGAGTTTATGAGTGAATGGCTACTTTAAGGTTACTCTAGTTTTGTGTGAAAAGAGTAAGGAAGAACCAAGACTGGGTCGACTGTGAGGCTAACTGCAATGAACATTAGTTTAAGCCTATGCAACATGACCCCAAAAAACCAGGAACATTTATAGAGAAGCGAAAAGGTGAGAAGAGATTTTCTAAGATGCTCTCCATCAAGGATATGAAATACACTTAATAGGTTTAAATGCAAAAATTTTCTACAGTTCAGTGCTAAATACAAAAAACTAAGCCTCTGAACAGATTCCACTTGCAGAAAAGAAAGAGAAAAGGGAAGGGAAGGAAAAAAATAAGAGAAATGCAAGGTAAGTATAAGAGAAAGAAGTGGTGAGGTAGCCACTGTCTCTTTAAGAAGCTCCTTGGAGATACATAACTGTAGAAAGCCTGGTGAATACAACATTGATTGGGAATGAGGTAACCACAAACACCACTGTCTCAAATGAAAAGGGATTCAAGATCTGACCCAGAAAACAAGCATCGTAACCACCAGATAAAATTTTAATGATAAACACAAGATGCTCTACATATACAAGCAAGACTGAAGTATCTCAGGCTAAGCCATAAACATAAGGTTCTCTTAGAAAGAGGAGCCATGAGGAGCCTCTCTGACCTACAGATCAAGTTTCACGCTATTGATCCACAAAACTCTGCCGTCGCTTTGCTTTGTGCTGGCGTAATCTGTAATGCTGAACAGACCTCAGGGGAGCAGAGGGGCAGGGGAAGACGGACTGGCATCTTCACTTGCAGTGGGCCTGTCTTTCAGGGGTTCCATGTCCAGATATGAAATTGGCTTTGAGATTAAAGTCTCTCCTTTATTTCACATTTCTTTTTATAACTCTTTCAGTCCAATCTCAGCATTCTGTCCTCAAGTGTCTTCTCACACACTAGGTGGAGACCCCTTTAAGCTAGAATGATGCAAGTACCTTTTGGAGTTACCACCAATCGCAGAATTCGGGGGCAGAAAGGACCTTGCATATCAGGAGCACTTACGCCCATGTTTTTGCAACGAGGTACAGTAGCCCAATGCGTACTGATATCTGGATGGACAGAATTCCAGATTTCTGGTCCACTAATCTTTATAAAATAATAGTTCTACAGCACTCCCAGGAAGGGCATAAACCTCTAAATCATAGCCAGTGAAACAGAAGCTGAAGAAAAGCCTTACTCCTGGGCATATCTTGTTTAAAGCAAAAATACTTTTTCATAGGCACTGCATACCACAAAATATTAAAATAATCTGTTGGGAATTGAATTCAAATGGTGCTCTTTTTCAAAGAATGATGCTTAAGGAAAGATGTTTATTTAAAGAAAAAGACTCACCTACTACTAAGTCCAAGGTTTATTTTTGTTTTCCTACAAGTAGAAACCTCCTCGAGGTGGCTCACAAACAGATCCAGACTCGGAAATTTAAGTGTTCTGGTCTCTACTTTATGGCATTAAGCATATAATCTGAGACTGTGCTTTAAAATACCTTCCTAATCCAAAACGAAAACAGATCTTATTGTATGTTAAAGAAATACAGAAAAGTACCTCTGCAGCAAAATATGAAGAATTCATGAAAGTGGTTTTTAGAACAAAAGCCAAAGGAATTTACAGAAACTAAAATTAAATTTCTTGGCAAAGGAGACAAATAAAAAGCCTATTTCAGGACAGCTTAAACGGCACATACCTACTATGTGGTAGGTGTGGTGGGGAGAAAAAATCATATGTGGCCACAGCCACACATAAATGTTTCAGAACAAGAGAATAAGAAAAGGACCTGTTTGTGCCAACACTTATTACTTTTGCTTGACTTTTTTTATGTCTTCATAAAATACAAACTGTTTGCCTTAATGAAAATCTAACACAACATGCCACAAGAGTGATTTAAAAGATGGGAAGACATATTGAGACGAATGGACTACAGATGCGCTCTGCACAACGTGCTTCTCGCCACTCGCTTCCGAGCTCTCGCATCCCAGGGAACAGAATCACAGATTTTCCATCTTCAAAGTGGGCTGTAACTGAGGAAGGTACACACTCTCAAGGAAAGATAAGGTCACTCAGACTCAGAGGGAGGTACATGAAAAACGAAAGACCTTAAGATGAAGAGCACTAAGTGAAAATGGTTTTGCTTACCCAGCAATGACAACGCCATCGTGAGAATGCACGTCACATAACACCGCGTCGGGAACGTGTTCCAGCTCACTCACAGCACCTTTGCGATTCTGCGTAAGGAAAAGGGGACAAGGTTTATAGTATTCTTGGGATAGCCGAACACAAAGCATTTTGCTTTCATCACATTCCACAGTTATTTTCTATGGCATGTCCAGTACACTGCATGCAAAGTTATCTGGGCATTCAAAAAGACAAAGATGGTAACTAAAGTGTTAAACTATTAAGCATGTAGAAGTTACCATACATATGGAAAGGCACAGAATTAGAGAGCATGGGATGTGAGACGCTGCCCCTGCCCCAGAGATTACAGAATATAAAGCAAATATGCGCTCACAAATAACCACAATCCACGGCAGGCTAGTAAGTATCTGCTAGCACTGGCAAGTATTAGAAGAAGTTTATAAAGTGTATTTAAAAAGTTCAGTTCAGCGGAGAGAAGGTATTTGATGATGCTTTACCTGTTAACTCTCAGAATAAAATGAAAAATTATATACAGATAGATAAAGATCAGGATGGGGAAAAGGAGAAGAAGAGATGACATTATTTCTAATTGAGAGGACAGCAGTTTCATGGAAACAGTATTTAAAGGAAACCCTGAAACCTAAACACAGGTTGCCCCTAAGGAAGAGAATTGGGTGTTAGCTGGAGAGAAGCAAGAGGAAGATGTATATTCCATTACAATCTGTGATTTCTGAATGATTTTGCCATGACCATTTATTACTGATTCAGAAAATATACACAGAACATTTTAAAAATAAAAATAAAAAGACTCTGAATGGATATAAAGTACCTACACGTGGAAGGCTGAGAAGAGTGGGATAGTTAAACCAAAAACCAAGCATGAATAAATGTATTCAAGAATATCAAGTAATCCATAATTTTAATTTTGCTAGATGGGCACAAGGGTTGGAAATAGCTTAAACGCTAAGCACAGTTCTTTGCACACAGTGTTTAGTAAGTGGTAGCTACTATTATTTCTGTTATTAGGAAAATGACATCAATTCCATTAAAATCAGCATTTATTAAGCACCTAGACTCCAGAAACTATATAAGATAACCCAAGGGCCTCCATCTAAGGCTGAGGGACAAAACTGTACATATCCAAGTGGAGCTGTCCTGCTAGCGGAAAAGGGGAGGAAGGGAAGGATTTGAGACTCATCTGTGTAAGGGCCACAGACAAAGTTACAAGAACAGAAGAGCTCTTTGGAGGGAAAAGGTATTGAAAGAAAAGAAAAGGGCCTAAGATAAAAACCAGTGTGATTAGGGCATTTTCTAATTTCTGTCCTGTGGCTTCCCTCCCCTTCATGGGCTCCAACCCCACACTGGTATTCTAGTCATAGAGAGATCCTAGACAGCCAGAGTGAAAAAAAAAAAAATTTATGCGAACACCAGGAAAAGAAACGCCACAGCCACCACAACCAGTTTATCAGACAGTTTCCAGGTGGGTCTGGACTGCAGGTCCAAGTAAGTTCATGCACTTACAGGCCACTCCCTTTGTCAGAGTACCTGAGAACTCTGGGGTTTCCCCAGACACTGACCTAGGAAGTACCAAACCAAATCACCTGCCCAATTCATCCTGAAGTCAACCACGAATAGCACAGAACCACTGTATCTGTGTGCGAAGGCCTATAAGCTCCTAGGAGGAGTGTTAGACATATTGCTACAGTTTACAGTTGCCCTCACCATAACACTATGAGCGGTGCTACTCGGCCCCACGCTAGAGATGGGAAAATGGAGGCAGACAAAGGCAAAACAATTGGCCCTAACGCTATCTTTCGTGTTTTGATAAGGTTGTCTTTCACTGTAGAATTACAGGAACAATCTGGCCAGGTACATTGGTTCACACTCGTAATCCTAGTACTTTGGGAGGCCAAGGCAGGAAGACTGCTTGAGGCTGGGAGTTCGAGATCAGCCTGGGCAACAGTGAGATCCCATACTTACAAAAAATAAAAAATTAGCCAGGTGTGGTGGCACACACCAATAGTCCCAGCTACTCGGGAGGCTGAGATAGGAAGATCCACTTGAGCCCAGAAGTCTGAAGTTACAGTGAGCCATTGAGCTATGATAATGCCACTATACTCTGGCCCAGACAACAGAGGGAGACACTGTCTCCAAAAAAAAAAAAAATTACATTTAATGAAAGATGCATCATTTATAATTCATTCATATAGTTCTCGTTATTAACACTGTCAGAAAATGGGCCCGTGACACTCCAAACAGAAGTCTCCTCCACACTCTGCCTACAGTTCTACTCCCGTTCACTCAGTTGAAAACCATTTCTTGAACACTTGCCAAACATGGCTTTGTGCTTGAGACAAACAATAGACATTCGCTTAAATTGCATATAACTTGTACAGTGTTCTTAAGTGCCAAATGCTACGAGGTGGGTCTTCAACTACCTTCACTTCTGCCACCTCCAGCCCAAGTAAGGATGTACCTGCCTTCCTCCCTTGCTTTCTCTATCACCAAAGAGGAAGCAAAAAAAATGTGGCTGCTTCTTTCTCTCTCAGGGTCTGACAACTCTATGCGTGAGCCAGGGGACACTGAGTGTCTCCAGCTCTCATGCTTATAAATCTCAAAAGCATCCCTCCTCTCTGGACAGAAAGGCCTCAGTTAACACCCAACTCCCAGGCTTTCCTTAAATTGCAGCCCCTCCAACCAGGGTTAGATCCACTGCGCTTCCTGGCCCCCAGGTTGTCTGGGAAGCTTTCTTTGTCACACCTTTCTGCCTGCCTCTCACCTGTGTCCATCACACAGACCTAACCAGACATACAGGTGAGGATGCCAGGGGCTCTCTCCAGAGGAGTTTATTACCTTGGGTAGATGCAAACGGAGACCACAGGTCCAGCGTGAATTAATTAATGGTGGTGTCTTAACAGCCTAAGAAATGACAGCTACACTAATTCTCAAGATGGTGGTTCTCAACCAAGGGTGATTTTGCTCCCCAGGGAACACCTAACAATGTCTGGAGATATTTTTGGTTGTCACAACTGGGGGAAGAAGAATGCTACTGGTATCCAGTTGGTAGAGGCCATCCAGTTGGATGCTACTCAACATCCTGCAATGCACAAGAGAGCCCTGACCACAAAGAATGATCTCGCCCCAAATCTCACTAGTGCTGGGTTGAGAATCCCTGAATTAGAGAAATGCTGCTCTTATTAACTTTGCTAGAAACTGTGTGAGGTTGCCCAGGTCAAGCATATCGGTCACTAATTAGGTTATGAGGTGACTAGGGACAGACATGCACATAGGCAATATGTCACTGTCAGTAATGAGCAAAAGCTTGTTAATCTCCAAGTCTATTAGGATCGACCTTAACGAGAGAGAAAAGAGCATGGTTCCATCCCTTCTCTACGACTGAATATCCAGCCTTTAGAGTGGGGAAGAAACACTGCCACCACGCTGCTGTCTCGTCATGCCTCAGACACTTTATGTGACACGGCTCTTGACAGTTATCTCCTATAGAAACACTTCACTGTGCAAATTCTTAGCTGTGATCTAATATTTCTGTAGAGACTTTGAAGTGATAAATGTTATGGAAGCAAGCCAATAGGTTATGTGAGGGAAGAGAAGACAGTGCTTAGAGACATTTAATAATCTCCTTCTTACATTTACTGGAAATGTCATTTTCAGCACCTCCTTTGTATGCAGGTGGTGCTTTTGCTTTCTTGGTCCCTCCACAGTGCTCGTAAAAGCAAAAGGGGCTGCAGTGAGCCTCCTCCAACAACCCTAACAATCAGAGGGGACGTGGCTGGCAACCCAATCTCATGTCTTCCTCTCCTGGAGAGCAAAAAGTTGCTCCCAAATCTTGTGGCTGAAAATGGGGGTGGATATTCTAATGGAGAACAAAACGGGCAACACGTCGCCAACAGCTGAAGGGGCGGCTCAACACATCCCACTCCCTTTGCTTTTGGCAGTTAACCTCAGGTTGTGAGTGAAGGCTTGGATTCCCATGTCCTTGCAGACTGTTCTTCCACAGGTAATGATGTTGGACACTGCCTACCTTCCAGTTGGTTCTTAACATGTGTTCCTTGGCGCGGCACTCCTGAAAGATGAGCTTCCAACAAGAATAGTCGGAGATGCTGCTCTCTGGAAGGTGCCCTTCCTGCTGGCACAGCCTGTACCACAGCACTTCATCTTCTGCGATCACCTTCCATGTCTTGCTCACCTAAAACCGCAGAAGTGACACAAATGTCAGATCCTGCAATTAGAAAAGCCCCTTGCCATCCAAAAATCAATCAACACCTATATTATTGCCCTGGGTTTATGGCAGTATAAAATGTCTCATTAACAAAACACTCCGAGGTGGAAAAAAATACAAGCAAATGTTTCCAGTTTTATCTTTCAAGATTTCAAAATTGTTGTACCACCATGTAATATCACATTTTAGACTACTTGGTTAAATTGTGACCTAACGAATAAGAGAAGAAAATACACAAATACATAAAATGCAAAAAAATACAAACTTTAACATGGTAATTAGCTATATAATCATACACTGCTTTTCGGAACATAATCTCTTTACTTTTTACCAATAGCACTTTATTTCTAGAATTGGAGATTGATGGCCTCTGAAAAGAAAGGCTTTCATAAAACAAAAACCCATAACTTAAACTTCTGGTCACATAAGAAATTCAAATTTGTACTACATGTGAGAACTTAGATTTTAAATGTACAGATTTTCTTAAAATTAAAAAAAAACTTAAGCTGTTAACCAGGACTGTAAGATCCTATACAGAGAAATTAATGTTATGTCTGGCCTGAGTTTCAAATCCCAATAGTATTCAAAGGAAATGGCCGTTTTAGCTATTAGCATTTTGTTTTCCAATCCTAATTTGGGGGAAAAATGGGTTTACTTCATCACAGGATAACGTACAAAGTTGGCCAGAGTGCAAAAGATGGACTCTGCCGTCAAGATGAGAAACTGACCCAGCAGATCGGTGTGACCTGGGTCCGCAGCACGTTCTGGGAACGCAGGATCAAGTGCTCAGTGCTTGCTGCCCACAGTGGGAGTGGTGACCAGCAGTTTACAGGACGCCGTGCTCTTTAACATTCCCTTAGGGCCACTCCAAGGACAGAGAGACGAGAAAGGAGAACGTGAGAGAAAGCGAGAGCGAGCACACAGCGTGCGCAGGGCAGACTCTCACACACAAGGCCTTCGGTGATGGAATACTGATAGACAGTTCACTCTCAGAACCGCAGGGTAAAGACCTACAAAACCCTGCTCCACCAAAAGCAACGAGAAGGCTGCCAAAAATGACCACAACCAACTTTTTGGGAACTCTGGAAATTAATGAAAGGCTTAAACATTCTGAGGAACATTCATGAAAAATGGCTGAATCTCAGTAAGAACAGTGACCTTTGACTTGTTTTAATTTGCCCTAATCCTATCTCCTCCTCCAGCTCCATGGTAGCCTTAAAAACCAATAGCTTCACAAGTTTGGCAGTTGTGAAAACTGGCAGTCCAGCAGTCACTGGAAAGGCCAGACAGGTTTAGAGCTCCCCAAAATTCCGATCCCCAGAGAACTGTCACCATTTGACCTGTCTGGCAGCTTGCTGGAAAGCTCTATGCTCAAAGCTTGTCTTTATCTGAACTGACTGAATGCTTTCTCTACCCTATCTCCAGGGCATTTGTCCAAAACAATAGGGGCAACTGTTTTCACACTGCAGCTGCCTGAGGTGGCATTACCAGTTGGGGCTAGCAAGAGGCTGACCAAAAAGCTTAAAAGAAGAAACTGAGGAATGGGATGTCCACAGGGGGCTTTGAAAGCCTCCAATATATTCCTGGGAGTCTAGGATGCCACATGTGTGTATAGGGCTGTTCATGTACACAGGAAAGACCTAAGAAGGCCCTGATCTCTCAACTCTGGCTAACCTTGAGGATCTGCATAAGCGGGAAGTGAAGGCTAAGGCAGAGCTGCAAAGTGCTAGACCAGTGAAAGGAGTGCTCCAACATACAGAAAGCACCTCAGCAAAAGCTGACAGATATAATGGTTCAATGGATTTAAGGAAATCCCTGTCCAATCAACTAGTTCTAAGCTAACCAAGCAGCAACTTCAGCAGTTGGACATGACAAAAAATACAAACTAGAGAATTAGTCCAGAAAAGTCACTAAACAAACAAAAGCAACAAGAAAAAAACCCAAAAAACAAGAATAACAAATTCTGCAGAGGGAGGAGAAACTGATTTCCAGAACTGTCATTATTTAAATTGTCCAGTTTTTAACAAAAAAATTATAAGACACGAAAAGAAACAGGAAGTAGGACACATACATAGGGGAAAAAAAGCAGTCAGCAGGAACCATCCCAGAGAAAATCCAGAAATCGGGCTTACTAAACAGACTTTAAACCAGCTATTTTAAATATGTTCAAAATATGA
This sequence comes from Avahi laniger, assembly GCA_963575035.1. NCBI lineage: Eukaryota > Metazoa > Chordata > Mammalia > Primates > Indriidae > Avahi > Avahi laniger. Next base: position 954 of record CAUYSK010040417.1, on the reverse strand, counting down.
AAGGAAAGCATGTCTAAAGAAATAAAGGAAAGTATAAGAACAATGTCTTCCCACATAGAAAATACTCATAAAGACATAGGAATTATAAAAAAGAAGTTCTGACATTGAGAAGTACAGTAACTGAAACAAAAAATTCACTACAGGGACTCAACAACAAATTTGAGCAGGCAAGGCTGAGGCAGGAGGATTGCTTGAGGACAGGAGTTCAAAACCAACCTGGGCACTATAGTGAGCCCTGTCTCTAAAAAAATAAAAAGTTTTTTTAAAAATTGAGCTAGCAGAAAAACCGTCAAATTTAAAGACAGGTCAATTGAGATTATCTAATCCAAAGAAGAAAAAGAAAAAAGAAAGAAACTTCAAAACAACAAAACAAAAACGACACAAAAATGAGGAACACAAACTGAGCCTCAGAGGCCTGTGGGACACCACCCAAGTGTACCCCAACATATGCAAAACAAAGCTATATGGTAGCAGGGTTTTTGGTGTACTATTAGAATTAAGTGAGTATTAATCCAAACCAGGTTATTTTAAGTTAAGAGGTTCATTGCAATCCCTGGGCAACCATTAAGAAAAAAGAAACAAACAAAAAAATACAGTAAAAGAAACCAGGAAATTAAAATGGCATACCAGAAAATATCTATTTAACACAAAAGAAGGCAGGAATGAAGGAACAGAGGAACAAAAAGACATAAGACATAAAGAGACTAAAGCTTACAAAGTAAAAATTTCTTGGTCAAAAACCAAGAACTAGGCCGGGCGCGGTGGCTCACGTCTGTAATCCTAGCTCTCTGGGAGGCCGAGGCAGGCGGATTGTTTGAGCTCAGGAGTTCAAAACCAGCCTGAGCAAGAGCGAGACCCCGTCTCTACTAAAAATAGAAAGAAATTAATTGGACAACTAAAAATATATAGAAAAAATTAGCCGGGCATGGTGGCGCATGCTGGTAGTCCCAGCTA
>CAUYSK010040415.1:0-46107 GCA_963575035.1 Avahi laniger | reverse complement strand
CAGGCATGGTGGCGCATACCTGTAGTCCCAGCTACTTGGGAGGCTGAGGCAGGAGGATCGCTTGAGCCCAGGAGTTTGAGGTTGCTGTGAGCTAGGCTGACGCCACGGCACTCACTCTAGCCAGGGCAACAAAGTGAGACTCTGTCTCAAAAAAATAAATAAATAAAAATAACATTGCAAAAACCAAAAACAAGGAGAAATATTAAGAGCAGCCAAAAGGAAAGTGGTAGATTACCTTTAAATGACCATTCATCAGTTTGACAGCTGACTTCTCAACAGAAATAAGGGAAAACCGATATCACTGGGAAGGAAATCTTCAAAATGCTTATAAATAAATAAAAAGGCAGGATAGAGCTATTTACCCAACGAAAATATCTTTCAAGAGCAACAGTGAAGTAGATATTTTCAGGTAGACAAAAACCGAATGAATTCTTTTTTACTAGCAGACCTGCTCTAAAGGAAATTACAAAGACCCTTTCAGGCAGTAGGTAGATGATTCCAGATGGAAACTTGGAGATGGAAAAGATAGATGGAAAGGAAAGAGACATAGCAGAATGATAAATATGTGAGTAAATCTAAATTAATATTGTCTATCTAGAACAATAAGATATATACAACAATAATAATAATGCCTTATGGAAGTAAAATATTAATATAAAGAGAATTGAAATGCATGATTTATAAGTTGAGAGGGAGTTATATGTTGTTAAAGTGTTCTTAGGTCTTTGTATTGATTGGAAAGAGGGTAAGGTACCAATTAATACTGAACTTTAATATGTCAGGGCTGCAACTTATAATCTAGGGTAATAATTAAAAGAATAGTAAAGGTTTATAACTTCAAGCCAATAGGGAGAGGCAGAAAAATGGAATAATTAAAAATAGTCACTTTAAAGGAAGGCAAAAAAGAGAACATAGAACAGGCAGAACAAATAGAAAGCACTAAGTTAAATGATAGATTAAACCCCAAGTATATAAATAGTTATATTAAATGTACATGGACCATTTAAAATGGCAAAGATTACCAGAGTGGTTTAAAAACCAAAGTGCAACTATATTCTGTTTCAAAGAGACACATCAAAAAATGTAAGGATATAGAAAGATCAAAATTAAAGGGATAGAATAAATATTGCATGCACACACTAGCATTGTACCCAGTGACTACAGAATGTATTTCTTTTCCATCTCGCATGAGATCATTATAAAAATTGGTGATAGGCTGAGTCACACAGCAAGACTCAAAGGATTTCAGAGGACCGAAATAATAGAGTAAGGTTCTGACCACAGTGCGATAAGCTAAACACCTTTGACAAAACTAGAAATAACAAAAACTATATGTTTGGAAATTTTAAAAATACTCTTCTAAACAACCCATGAGGCAAAGAAGTCACAATGCCAAGTAGAAAAGCCAGACCTGCATTCCCAAAAGGGCAGATTGCCTCTCCGGAACTGGCCTGCGGGAGGTCAGCTGGGGACAGGTTAGACAGCTAGCCTGTTTGCTCTGCAGCAGTTTCTTTTGGAGTAGCAGAGGGGTATTGCGTCAATACCAAGCACGTACAGGAAAGGAGTTCTGCAAGTGGGAAAAAGAGGGAGCCTTGCTCAGAAGACCTGGGGCAGCCCTGTTTGCTAATTATTTCTGTGGTACCCGAGGGAGCACTGGCGAGCGCCCCACAGAGTAACTGTAAGGAAGCATCAAAGTGGGTGAGGAGACAGCCCGACAGTTTTTCACAGCGTCTTTGTTTTTCTTCCCATATCTGTAGTTTGAGGGAGGCAGCTCGTCCTCAAAATTCTGTTAGGAGTGTATTACGCAGGACAGTCCGGCATCCCTTTCTTTTTTTTCACACTCTCTGTACATTGTGAAGGAGAAAAGTTTTTAAATTCGTGCTGCTATAACAAGGTATCACGGACAGGTGGCTTAAACCTCAGAAATGTATTTCTCACAATTCTGGAGTCTGGGAAGTCCAAAAGCAAGGTGCTGGCAAGTCCAGTGTCTGTTGAGGGCTCACTTCCTGCAGTGCAGATGGCCATCTTCTCACTGTGTCCGGACGTGGTGGCCAGCAGAGAGAGGAAGCAAGCTCTCTCCTGTTCTTTTATAAGGGCACTAATTCCATTCATGAGGGCTCCACTCTCATGACCTAATCACCTCCCAAAGACCCCACCTTCTAATACCATACTGTTGGGGGTTAGGATTTCAACATATGAATTTTGGGCGTGGTGGGGGACACAAACCTTCAGACTACAGCAGAAGTTGTTTCTACCTACATTTGATAACATGGATACAAACCATCTGGTATTCATAGACTCAGAAATGACATATTTATTTTGGTTTAATCCTGTTATACAGCAAAATTCCCAAAGAATGATGAAGAGAAAAGTTGTGTAACTCAGATTAGAGGACACTAAAACTCAAAATTGTCACACCTCCCTCCAAAAAAAAAAAAAATCACAGTCTCCAGGAAGGCTTCCTCTTGGCCTGGATTTAGGCTTCTCATTTACCCTACTCAGATACCAATTCATAGAATTATTCAAAGTTCAACAGTATGTTACCTTACAAAGTAAAGGGCTGTCGATATTCATCAACAGCTCTCTCAGGAAGGGGCCGGACATGTAGCTGAGCACAGGGGTCAAAGGTGCTGGCTCTGCAGTCAGACAAGCTCCATCCAAATCCCGGCTCTGCCAGTTTTCCCACCTTTTCTGCGAAGTGGGGAGAACACGGTCTACCTCAGAAGGTGACGTGAGGGCGCAATGTAGAACCTGCCACAGGGCCTTTTCCGTGCACAGTGCTCAGTAAATGTGAGAGCCTGTGCCACTGTTTCCTGATGTGGGGTGTCCTGAGGACAGGTGATGCAGTACGTGGACTCCCGGGCCTCAAGCCAACCTCACCACATTCTGTGACTTGATCTCCATTCTTCAGTTGGGCAGAGAAAATGGGGAGAGAATTTGAGATACCTTTTCTTCACCATAAATCAGCTGCTGTGGGTGAACCAGGGATGAACACACACTTGACATCAGCTTTGAGACAAATGTGTGCTGTCAACCCATGAATAATAGCCATGATTTCTTTTTAAAATTTTAATATTTAGTAGTGATGTATTTCCCTTTGGGAATTAATCATGCTGAAAAGCCCAATTTTCCCTTTGAGTATGACAACTTCTGTTTTAGCCACTTCAAAAGAAGGTTATTGTTGGAAGGTACTGCGTACTGCTCCTTTTTGAATCTGAATATAATTTGCCTTCATGACTTGGGTCATGAAGATTACGAATGTAATCTTTCACGCTGGCCTGGAGAGGCACTGAGTGTTCAGATAGGCCATCTCTGAATCTGGTCTGATGGCCCCGCTCCACTGTGGCTGTAGCTACCTGCTCTTCTCTCTGCTTCTGGCCCTACTGGGGGTCTTGGTGACAACAGAAAATCAAAAGCAAAAAGTGAAGCCTGGGGGCAGGACGTGCCCCTCTGGGCTCCATTTCTTCGATGCTCCTCTGTTCTCAGGCCCTCCCTGCAGTGGCCACCTCCTACCTTGTCCAGTAGCTGGAGAATCATAGTCCTTTTCCCAAAGGTGTCTCTATGCTTCTCAGTGGCCCTGACAGTGTCCCTTAGCCAGGCCTGAACCTGTCACTTAAGCTGGGGACTATGATGCCAGGAAGGACCGTTGCACCCACCCTTGCAGCCAGGGTGGGGTCGCTGACAAGATGTGGGGAGGATGGTTTCCAAGAGAAACGAGGGTGGCTTTCCCAGAAGAGGGGAAGCAAGACAACCTGACTTGTTAAAATTGCACATGGAACCCTGTCATGATGCCCTTCCCCTGGGGAACAGTGTACAGCTAAGATAGCAAATCCTGCTGTGAATTCCATCAGGATGCGGAGCTCCAAAAATGTGTCTTTTCCCAGTGAGTTGCTCTTTGTGCATTCAGAATCTATCTCAGATGGGCACCTGGGTTCCCCAGCCTTCCTCCCCCTCATCCCTGTGCTCACCCAAGTTAGTGGAACAAGACGACATTGCCCCCTGGGGACAGCCATGCCTGGATCCCACTTTGGAGGCAGCAGCTGGCCCCCAAGGAGTGGATTCCACTTCTCACAGCACCAGTTCAGTGTGTTCTCCTGGTAAAGACCAGCCCACAGCTAGGGAGAGGACGGCCTGGGGTCCAGCTGGGCTCCCCCGGCACATGGGCTGAGACTACCCGTGGCCACCTAGCAGGTGTTTGCTGCCTCGTGCTGTCTGGCTCTAGACAGGCACGTCCACTGGACCTCTGTGTGGTGCTGGCAACGCCTTTCTCCGTGCTGTCCAGTCTGGCAGCCACTGGCCATGTGTGGCGACTTGAGTATATGAAATGTGGCCACTGCACTCAAGGAACTGATTTTTAAATTAATTTAATTTATAGCTGCATGGCCACATGTGGCTAGTGTGTTGGACAGTGTAGTAATCTAGAGACAGGTAAGTTTTCCAAATAACAGTCTTAGAGCTGCTAGTGCACATTCCCTCCCTGCGAGAAGGCAGGTTTTCTCACGAGCAGGCCCCTTCTAGTTTCGTCCCTAGGACTGTATTTAGCAAAAAAGAGTACCATTATTTGATCAAAAAAAAATCACCACAAATAGAGTAAATGAACAAAATAAAGCTTTATTTGACCTCCCCTGCAGATCGTTCTGAGGCCCTGGACCATTGTCCAGGTTTCTATCAGCACTGGGGGACCTAAGCCATTTCGTAAATAGCGCCATAACTACAGTCGGCTAAGTCTGGGCCATGGCTCTTTGTTGTTAAGCCCATGACAAAGAACACTACTCAGTATGTGTGCGTGTTGCAGCCAACGCCACATCACAGGCGTCACAGGTGTACTCACCTGGTCACCCAAGAGGCCAGCACAGCCCTGTCCCAGAGTTGATGCTCAGTACCCCAGGCAGCCCTTGAACACCGACACAGCCGCGAGGCCATGTGGGGTAACCTGCACGCAGAGAGGAGGAAGGCCTCTCCCTGCCCTCGAGCACCGAGCTTGCAGGGCCACCTACCCCTGTGGCCACACCACCAGCCCCTGCATTTTTAGCTGAGAAGTAAGCACTTGGTGGCCTCACAGTTTATGTCATCTTGTTCAGAGGACTTAAGGCACATTTAAAAGGAGAAAGAGACTGGATTCAGAGCTCCAAGTTTCATCGTTGGACTTCAATGGTTCTTACTGTCCCAACCAAAGGATGAAGGACAGGCAGAGTTTGCAAGGGCCCGGTTCTAGCCAAATTCGTGCTCTGGCAAGTCACCTGAGTTTTCACGGGCTTCCCTGAACGACCCCACCTACTGGAGTGTGCTAACTGCCCACCAAGAGGCACCGGGGGTAAAAATCTTTCCAGATCACAGCTTAAAGAAACAGAACATGACTGTAGTAGCTTCAGAACTAAAAGGTGAGCACGTTCACCCCATCGCTTAGGAGTTAGCTCCATTACACAAGAGCCAGGCACGGGAGAAACAGACACCAGGAAAGAATGCTGCAGGCCTGGAAGTTCTCAAGTCAGCCGTTTAGACAGAGGCACAAACATCTCCAGTTCAGATTTCCAAATACTCTAACAATAATTAAAAGTGCACCCTCTGATCCTCAACACGTTTTCCCGCAGTAGAGGCAAAAAAGGAGATTTTCCTAACGCTAAGTGTTACAAAGAGCATGTATGAGTCAATCCATACGTTACACTGGAGTTCCTGCACATTAGACTTCTAAAATATAAAAGTATAAAAATAAAATCTCTGCCATTTGCATCTACAAACATCTGGAGAAAACATGATTGCTTCTAGTTCTAAGTTATCTGAGCAGGTGCACTTTACCAGGTGTCTCTTCTTCCTGTGCTGTCTCACGAGGGTACAGAAACGGAGATGACCATGACTTTTCATCCCAGGAAACCAAATTCAGGACAAGTGGAGCAACTCTAACCATGGCTGGCAGTGCCTCTTCATGGGCTGCACTTCTGTGTCTCCAAGGGAAGGGAGAATGGGCTCTCGGTTCAATTTCACATTAGGGCGGTGTGGGTTACTGCTGGGCCAGCGCGCTTCTGGGACACAGGACGAAGCCAAATCTCAAAGCCACCTCTGAGAAGGACAGGCCGGGGCATGGCACTCAGTCTCTCTGAGAGCCCAGGCGGAGGCGCCTTGTTACTTTGCGGCCTGCTTGTCTTTGCACTTCTGATAGGCGCTCTGGATCTCTGCGATGACGCTCGGGTCCTCCAGGGTGGTGGTGTCCCCCAGGTCCTGAGCTTCACTGGTGATTATCTTCCTCAGGAGCCGCCGCATGACTTTTCCAGACCGGGTTTTTGGAAGACGTTTCACCACCTGGCAAGGAACAGGCACAGCATTAGTGTGGGGTGGCACCCATGTGGACTGCGCTGAGGCAGGGACGGCTCTGCTCCAGGGTGACGCCCTTCACTGGGGACTACATAGTGGCTGACATGTAGGCCCCACCCCGAGAATGGTGGGGGTATGTGGCCTCTGGCTTTATCCTTCTACAGTCTGGACCTAAATCAACCCAGAGGGCAGGACCAACCACCGGTCAGGGACGGTGCTGAGCCTTCCATTGGCCAGGGTCTGCGCTGCCAGGTTCACCCCATGCGGACACCTCTGCCTGTCCCATCAGCTACACCACGTGCAGGTGCCCAGGTAGCAACAGGTCCAAGCACATGCCATGGCACCTCATCTCCATCCCCTGGCCTGGGACTTAGTTGGTTTTGTCTTACATAAGAGGTGAGAGCAACTTAAGAGAAAAATTTTGTCTTACTTGGTGTTTGCAAATTTATCACTTCCACCAACCATGGCCCATTCAGTGCAAATGGCAGTATGTTCGTTCAGAGCTGTGTCTGTGATCTTTGACAGTGACCCTGTCTTTTGAAATAGTTCAGTTCATCTAAGGGGAGCGCAAGTCTCCTAAAGCTCTGGTCACCAGGCAACAGTGTGAACTTGTACAATCCCAAGTGAAGCTGGGGCCCCTGCTGCCTCAGAGGACCACCAAACCCAGGACTCGCTGTGGGAAATGTTAACAAGGAAGGAATAAAAAAGCCAAAGGTGCTGCAATGGTGGCCCAACCCTCCCCCAGAACTGACACCCTCAGAGGGGGGTCTGGGGGTCTCCCACACTGGTACCAGGAATGTGCTCAGAAACCACATGGGGGCTAGAGAACTCTGGTACTTTCCATGTGTCTCTAGTTACAATCCCTAATTTTCTGCACCACCCAGCCTGTTCCTGTAACTAGCCTCCATGTGCCAAAGTATGAGAGCATCTAATCTTGCCTAGAACCACTTTCCAAACAGGCCAGTGGTGTCAGCTTTTGGTGCCCCATCTCCCATCCTCTCTGCCCCTCTCTCCAACACACAGTGACCCCCCATCCTCACCTGTCACCCAAGAAAAACCAAACAGTTTTGATGCCGATGGGGAAAGAGCAATACGCCCACCAAAGATCTCTGCCACGTGACATCGTGGGAGGCGGGGGAGGCGGCTTACGGAGGGCTGCTCAGTCCCACCTGAGGGGCCACTCACCAGGACCTGGTCAGGCACGGCGTACTTGGCGATCTTGGTGGCCACTGCCGACTTCAGCTCCTGCACCACCGCATCTGGGTCGCTGGTGTCATCTTTTAACACGATGAAAGCAAACGCAGCTGGAAGGAAAGCAGAGGTTTGGGATGGGTCAGACCACAAAGCATCTCCCAAGGCGGAGTGTTGTGCACAAATTGCCATAAAGGAAAAGGGTTTTTAATCATGTTAGTGACATTGCAGCAGCTGGTTTCTTTGGCTGCAGCCCCAAAGACGCACTTCCGTTTTGTGCAAAATGGAAGCAATTCTAACAGCTCCACAAGTGTCCCAGGTGGGTGGTCGGTATGGTTGAGGGGTTGGCACAGCAGCTCTGGTGCTGACTGCCCCCGTTTCCTCATCTGTGAAATAACCCAAAATGTGGGCTGACAGGAGACATACGTGAGACAATGCACAGACACGCGGCCAGTGGGCTCCAGCCACACAGGCGCGTGTGTCCAAGGCAGTAGCCACCAGCCACAGTGACTATTTAAATTAAATTAAACTGCAGCTCCTCAGCTACATGAGCCACATTTCAACTGCTGTTCAACCCCACGGCGGCCAGTGGCTACTGTGTCAGAGTAGAGTTCTGTTGGCCGGTCCACATTTTAGCACAAGTACCCTGGTGTTCCAGAAAGGGCTTATGATGTGTCCTACCGTGACACAGGGATCTCATTTATTGTTCTCCATGTGAGCAGTCACTTGTCCCTGCACCATTTCTGACCGCCGGCCCCTCCCCACTGGCCTGTAGCGTGCCCTCCTTCACACACGGACTCTACGTACCTGCAGCTCTCCGAGCGTCCGTCTGCACCAGTTCCGCCCACCTTCACTCACCCGTCCACAGGCACACGTCGCCTAGCACACTGTGCAGCTTCCTCAGTAGTCATGCTCTCCCTCTGCCCCGACCCCTCCAGCACAACGGCTCCTTGGGGGCAGGGACTTTTGTCTATTTTATTCATTGCTGTGTCTCTGGCACCTAGAACCATGCCTAGAACACAGTAGGTGCTCGACAAATGTCTGTTAAATTCATCAATGGATGATTGTTTTCTGAACAAGCTATAAAGACCTATAGCTTTTGCCTAAAAAGTTCTCCCCTCCAATGTCCACCCGGAAAACTCCTATGTATCCCTCAAAACCCAGTTCAGCCACTTTCCACTCTGTGAAGTTTTTCCTAATTACAAATCTAGCTATGGCATGTGCTGTGTGGGAACAGTTGTCAGTGCCCCCACTGCCACCCCACCAGGCTGTGGGATGTCTGAGAGAAAGAACCACATTTCTCTCTTTGGTAGTTGAGATGGGATCAGAAGTGGGCCTGGACTATTGAGTTCTGAGAGCAGAGGAGGGAGGAAACCCTCCACGTGGGAGGAGGAGCGGTTAAGAGCCAGGAGAGGCACGAGAGGCCCAGATGTTGGAGACAAGAAAGACAAAGCCTGGTCATAGGCGCCAGAGGCTCACTGGGTCCAAGAGGCAGGGGCTCCCCTTCCTCAGATCTAGCGCAGAACAGAGGGAGTGGGGCCAAATGCACAACAGCACTTCCACATGGCTTTCGGGCTAACCGAGAACTGTAATGGGATACTCATGAATTACAAGGGAACAGATGCTCAAATTTGTTAGAAATCAGGAAAATGCACATCATCCTACCCATGATGGACAAATTCTCCCCACCAGCCTGGCAGATGGTAAGAGGCCCGGCGACGCCAGACTTGCTTAGGATGCAGGGAGAGCTGCTGAGAGTGGCCGATGGGAGCGGGAACGGCCTGAGGCCTCTGAGAGCACCGGTGTCCGCTGCCCTGCGGTCAGCACCCTCACCTCTCGGGAGACCCCAGAGAGCCCTACGCACACAGAGCGCGTCCTGGGCAGCATTGCCCCCAGCAGACCACACCCTAACACCCCACCCCAACCTGAGGCTGCCCTGCGGAACACAGTCATTGTGATGTCCCTCGCATTCTGTTTAAAGTTCACTTACCAGTGCGCCTTCCTTGATCTTGCACTTATTTCCTGGGGTTCATCCAGGGGCTGACAAGCCCCCAGACAGGGTGGAACATGCCTGGGGTCACAGGCCCCAGCCCCAGGCCCTGAGCAGGAGGCACTGGCTTTGGCCACAGGCTCAGACACAGGTAGGGCTTCCAAACCCGACCAGAGCTGTGACACACAGAGGTCCCCAACGGAGGGGCCCAGACTCCTGCCAGTGCGAGGTGCCTTCAGGGGGACACTAAGTCACTCCCAGTCACAGGTGAGGAACTGCTTCTGTGTCCACCCTCTTCCGATCCTCCTGATCTTGTCCAGACATCCCTGAGAGACACCGGCCCCCAACAGCTCTCCCACACCCCAGTCTCCTGTTACGTGGCTGGCGGCACCCCCAGCACACCCTTTTTCATGGCAGCTGAAAATTCAGTTTTAAAGCAGTTAAATTCTAAACTTGACGATAGGTCAATTTAAAGAAAGTGTTTGAGTAAATAATGGAATAGTGGCACAGACGTGGCAGGGCGGCAGGTGACATCTGGGACACAGGATGTTCCTGGCGGTAGGAGGGCAGGCCCAATCCCATGTTCCTGGCAGCAGGAGGGTAGGTCCAACCCCAGGCCACCAGCAGGGCAGAAGAGGCCAGGCTGCCTGGCAGCACCCTTGCCTAGGGTCAGCGAAAAAGCATGTCTAGGTCATGCCAGGCCAGCATGGTGGCTGTGGACTTGGCATTGCAACGCTTGGGTGCTCCTGCCCTTTCCCAGACACTGGTGGCCTTGGGAACGAAGGGTGTCCATTGTAAGGAAGACCATTCCAATCACTCGTTCTGCATCCCCGGCATGTCGCTGAGCAACGGGAATCACAGGGCACACTGGTATGCAGGTGTGATGGCTGCAGAGCTGGCTTAGGTGCTGTGACCCAGCCTGCGAGCAGGGAGCACACGTGTGTGGCTGGACATTTTGTTATAAACTCTCTGTAACAGGGCTGGACGGTGTCCCAGCCAGATGCACCCTGGACAGAGGAAGACACTCCCAGGCTCAGCTGGTGCCAAATAGGTCATGACTACTTGCGGGTGAGTGTCCTTAGAGGATAGTAGAGCCGGGGCATCTCAGAAACCTGACCTGACACATGTGCTGCTCAGCCTCCTACCCAAAATCTCCACTTGAGAGAACCAACAGCCTGACTCATAGAAATTCCCAGCATCCCGCTTGCTCTCTGAAGTCTGTCCCTGGGCCTGGGATCAGGAAGCAGACAGGTTCTCCTCTCTTGGACGCTCACCTTCTCCTTTGATGTCGTGGGGGTAGCCGATGACGGCAGTTTCCGGCACTGCAGGGTGGTTAGCCTATGCGTGACAGAGAACAAAAAGGCAAAAGGTGGCAGGCTCTGGGGGTACTGGAGGTGACTCAAGGCAGGGATGCCCACCCCCAGCTGACCCCCACAGAGGCATCACAGAGAAGTGGGGCAAAGGAGAAAGCCTGGCCTGTGCTCACCATGGCATCCTCGATCTCTGCCGTCCCCAGCCGGTGGCCACTGACGTTGATGACATCGTCCATCCTCCCTGTGATCTGGTAATAGCCACCCTCGGTTCGGTAAGCCCCATCTCCAGTGAAGTAATAGCCTGCACCATGGCGGGAAATTCAACACTGGAAACTCTGAGCCCAGACCCCCGGACCCTGTCCTTCCATGAGGGACACATGGGACCCACAACCCTCCTCGCTCTCAGCACCCACTCAATTCCTGGCTGGGGTCCCCCTGCAGCTCCTAATGGAGACGCTTCTCTACAGAGCACTATCTGGCTACATTCTAGCAGTTCCAAGACAACAGAAGACATCAAGATGGTGAGCAGAAGGTACAAGCCCCACATTCGAGACGCTCAAAAGTGAGTCTTGTCTATTGGCTTCAGACTGAAAACTGCCAGTTCTAACAAGGCAGAGGAGATGGTGTCTAAGTAAACCTTCAGCCAATGACACAAAGCAGACCAGGAAAAATTAAAGTGAACTGGAAGAATTCCCAGCCTTCATGACAGCTGTCCATGGTGGCTTTGTGGCCCTTCCTTCCTAACAGCTAACAGGACGCCCAGCCCAGGCCGGGCGCCATGCTGAAGAGCTTCACCCTCACGCCCACGCCCCAAAGAAGGCCCCGACGTGGGACGAGCTCCCACGTCAGAAACAAGGAGAGTCAGGGAGGGGTAGGGAGAGGGAAGGAAGCCGGAGGCAGACTCAGGCTTCCACAGTGCCACACTGCACTCACAGCTGCCGGAAAGTTGGAAACATTTTCTGAGAATGAGATTCCAACAGTCAACAAAAAGGCTGAGAGGATCCACGCCAGCCCACTCACCTGGATATGCCTTGAAGTAGGCATCCACGAATCTCTGGTGGTCACCATAGATGGTCCTGGCCATGCCTGGCCAGGCCTGGGAGATGCACAGGGCCCCAGAGACATTGCCGCCCTGCACGATATTTCCCTACAGAACAGGGAGACATGTGAGCGACGGGTTAGGTTCTGGGTACGAATAGTCATTCTCCTAACTGCTTGACCCGAGGCCGGAAAGCAAGCAGCCGTGCCCTGAACTGAACTGTCTATACCTTTGCCCTTGGTGAGGAGCCTCTTGAGGGCTCTTGCGGAGGGCCCTGGGCTCACCCCCCACCAGGATGTTGCTCAAGGTGTTTCTCTGAGAGAGGCTACAGGGAATGCTGCGTGAGGCCGCCACCGGGCCTCCCTCCAGGCCCCAGGGAGGGGGGCAGGGAAGGAGCAGGATGAGCATGCAGGGCCCGTGCAGGGAGCACCCCCTGTGAGGCCTGTGGCACACACCTCCTCATCCATGAGGACAGGGACGATGCCAAAGAAGGGCCTCATCGCCATGGCAGGGAGGATTTCCGCCCCTTCTTCGGAGGGCCGTGGTGCGATGCAGATGCCACCAGTTTCTGTGGGGAGGATGAGGAGGAAACACTGATTGGCCTAGGAGCTAGTGACACGCTCATCCAGCCCTGCCGTCAGAGGGCACTGGCTCCGTCCCAGAGTAGCCTGGGGGGGACTGTCCCTGTCTGGGGCACAAAGAACTTTGTCTGAGGCAAACCAGATATGGGTCCTGTTCCCTCCACTGCAGAAACAAGAGGGTCCCATGGCAGGTTCAGTCCTAGAAGTTCTGGTGTCCCACAGCCTGTGGAGGCAGCCCCTCGTAGTGTCAGGCCCTTGCTTGAATGGGAAAGAGCCAAGTCCGCCCACTTACATAGGCACATACGGAAAAGAACTGCCCTGAGCCGGTGCCCATTCGACAGGGACCCGACAGTGCAAAGACAGGCCCTCACACACTGCTGTCGCGTTCTCTCCAGCATGCGCCTCTCCCAGCCTGTAGCATGCACATGTCTCGTGGGGCTCGGCTGTAGGGACTCCATCCTGTGCCTTCCTGAACAGATGGGAACTGCACCATCAGAACATCTCGCTTTCTGGCTTTTGTAAGGCTGAGACCTCAGATAGTTACATTTATTGTATCAGTGGTGGTCTCTTGACCCAAACATCCTAATAAGTCACATACCCAAGAGAAGGGGGGGACAAACCCAAACAAAATGTTACAGAAAAAGTTCCTTTCCCACTAAAATTTAAACTTAGGCTCGTGGTCCCTTAGACAATACGGTCTGTCCTCATCAGATGCACCTGTGTCAGAAAGGGTCCCCTAAACAGGGAAGCGAACACTGAGCTCCTCCTGCACGCCAGGCCTTGAGCAACACGCCATAGCTGTAGCACCTCATTTCACCCTCTCCCAGATCCCGCAGGGGAACATTCCCAACTCGCGAAGGAGGAAACCAAGGCTCACAGAAGTCGTGACACACCGTCTGACAGCTGGAAGTGGCAGCCAGGTGACCCTGGCACTCCCTCGCTCCAGATACCAGATACTGCAGCCTCATGCCGACAGGAGTGTATTCACTCACACTTGCCGCTGAGAGCTCAGACCCCAGGCCCAGCCTCACACTCAACCCTCCCACGTTCCCCAGGCATGTCTTGACTCCTCCCGCAGACGTTCTCACCTGTCTGCCACCAGGTATCCACCAGCGTACATCTGCTGTCACCCACCACCCTGTAGAGCCACTCCCAGGCCTCGTAGTTGATGGGTTCTCCCACTGACACCACACAGGAAAGAAAAAAGATGTTAACAGACTTCAAATAAACCTGAAGCAAAAGGAACGGATCTTAAGGGGAAAACATCTCTAAGATTTTTCTCAAGGACACACAAGGAGACACACAGTGAGACACATCATATTTAAGGTCATCAAAGAAATACAAATTACAATAAGGTATTCTCACCATTAGGTGACCAAAAATCAAAAGGTGGGCAAGAATGAAAAAAAGGATTTCATATACACAGTAGGAGTATAATTTGGTACAGCAATTTGGGGAAGCAATTTGCATGCTTCTGTTAATATTTATAAGTACATACACCCAATACAACTACTTTGGACAAGTGTTCAAGGCAGAATCTACTAAAGCCAAACATATGTTTACCTTATTACCCAAAAATATGACTCCTGACATACACTCCACAGAAATGAGGCAGATATCACAGAAAGCAGACACGCGCAAGGATCCTCACAGCTGCCCTGTTCGTGATGGCCAGAAACTACACACATCCCTCAAGAGTGGAATGGGCAAACGATTCATTCTGTGCTCATGCAATGGAATCCGCAGGGCAATGAAGAAAGCAAACCCCTGCTACCACAGCAGCACAGATGAGTCTCAGTCAAGACACAGAGCAAGGGAAGCACATGCCATGTGAAGCAGTCCTTGGTGAAGGAGGTCACAGGGGTCATGGCTGGGGTGACTGACTGCGAGGGACGTGAGGGAGTCTCTGGGGACCGGCATTTCTACAGCTTGATCTGGTGGTGGCATTATATGTATGTAGATATTCCTCAAGGTGAGCGCTTGACATTTGTACATTTTAGTATATTTTATACCTTATTGAAAGAAAAAAGACGTGCTTATGTCCTAGGACTCTACATCCCAACTTCTCAGTGTGTACCCTAATGACAAACACACACAGGGCTGGCATTCAGCCGAAACTCACCAGTGTAGACATACTGTTGCCAAAACAGTGAAATACTCTCGTGCTGGTGGCCTCTTGCTCAGGACCACTCACAATCCTACGCCTTTCCTATGCAGGGGCCTCCCATGTCTGTGCTGCGTGGCCAGGGCTGTCACACAGGTGGCTCAATGTTTTGTGTGTTGCCCTGCACCTGTGAATTCATGAAGGGGCAAGACACCCACTGCAGTGCTGGTGGACACGCTGCCAAAGAGCCGACAGCCACACATCCAACCTCAGGGACATGTCTACACAAACCAGGGCAATCTCCACAGTAAGGTATGAGCGAGTTTTCAAAAACCAGGGCTGATACATATGGAAAACTGCAGATTGTTGACTCAAAAGAAACACTGCAGGATAACAGCACAGCGTGGTAACTTTCACTTGAAATCAAACATCTCTCAACAGAGCCATACCTAGTAAAGGAACGTAACTGTGCAGAAGGGGCCGGAAGGTGTAGGAGCAATAGGGTGCCCTGGAGTGGCCAAGGAGATGTCAGCTTGAATTGCGATGTCCCTAGTCTTTTTATGACAAGGATGTATCTATGTGTTACTCATGAAATTGAAAGTTTAAAAACCTTGTCTGGGAATGACAAATCCTGTCTTGAGTGAGCTGGATTCTGACGACTGGTAGGACTAAACCAAGGCAGGGTACCCAGAGCCTGGTGTGCAGTGAGGGCTGGAATAGGCCTGAGTTGCGGTCCTGCGGTAACAGACTAGTCAGGTGATCCCCAGCACCGCTCTGCACCCACGTGTGAGATGTCTCACGGGCTCCACACCCACCAGCCAGCACCGCGTACTGGTAACGGTGAACCGGTAATTTGCACCTGGTCTCCCACAGGGCTCTGCGGTTGGCACAGGCTGTGCAGTTGTAATGTCCCTATAGAGCCGCTAATGATGCAAAACCCAGCTGAGCCTCTGTCTGGGGCTGGCTCTCGGTTCAGAGGCATTCTGTGCACACATCAGTGGTCCCTGATCCAAGACAGACATGCATCTGGCCAAAGCCCTTCCACAGGGAGGACAACAGGAGCCTGCACGTGGTCTCTAGGGACCCCTGGGTGAGAAAGCAGCAGGGACGAACAACCCCACTCCAATGCAGTCACCAGAGCACATCCTTTCTGGAAATACACTTGTCACTGGGACCCTGTGAGTTTCCTTAGCAACCAAATCCCATGAGTACATCTGGAAAATCAAATCTCGCCCTTCACCCCTGTCCTCACCTAACTCCAGGTGACCTTGCAGATAACACCTGGAGGACCTGGGAGAGTTTTCGTGGCCCTGGCCACCCCTGTTTGTTCCCGGTCCCTGAACACAGTGTGGCCCAGAGTGCAAAGGCAGATCACTATCCCTTGAGCCTGGCAGGGCAGTCAGAAACACAGGAGCCTTGCCATCCACGGCTCCAACGTGTGGAGAGAGGCCTCAGACTCTCCACCTGCTGTGGTGTGGATGTTCATCCCCTCAAATCTCATGTGGAAATCTGCCGCTGTAACACTGTTCAGAGGTCATTAGGCCATAAGGGCTCCCCCGCATGGGTGGGATTAGTGCAGTTGTAAAAGGGGTGAGTTTGGTCCCCTCTTGCTCTGTCTCACCCTCTCTTTGCCCTTGTGCCATGGGATGATGCAGCAAAAAGGCCCTTGCCAGATGCCAGCACCTTGATATTGGACTTCCCAGCTTCCAGAAGTTCACTATAAATGCCCAGTCTCGAATGCCGTTACAGCAGCACAAAACAGACTAAGATACCACCATCTAGAAAGGAGCCCAGTGTCCTGTCTGAGTGGTCAAGGGCAGTGAGCCACTGCAGGTGGGAGAAGTGGTGCGGACCAGGGCCCCAAGACACAATGGGGTGCTGGGGGTGGTGGCAGAGGTGAGTGAAGTTTACTGACTCTGGGGCCAGGCACTGGGCTCAACACAGGGCCCTCTACTTACTTGCTGAGTGACCTGGGTAAATCTGTTGACCTCTCTGTGCCTCAGTTTCCTCCGCTGTGATGTGGGGGCAACATTAGTGCTTAGCTCACCAGGTTGATGTGAAGAAACTGGCATTTAGTAAATATTAGCTCTTATTAATGGTATTCAAACCCCTCCCATTTTTTTAATCTAGAAAGTTCTTTGAGAAACAGAGAAGGTTTTTACTGTTAAGGCAAAAGTAAGAAGCAAGAGGAGAAGGCAAGTCTCTGGGTGTCCCCATGTGCAGGGGCTCTCCCACTGATCCTCACTTCCATGCCTGCACATTAATTCACGGCTACACGCAGATCCTCTGTGTCATCCTCACCACCCCACAGGGCCGGGCCCAGCCCATCTCACGCCTGGGAGCAAGTGGCGGGCTGTGCGGGGCATGGCCGCAGCAGTGCTGCCTCTCAGCCCGCACCTGGACAGCCTTGCGATTGGTCACCCACTAGTAATGAAGCACACGCTCACCGCACCCCCTTTCCTGAGGATGCATTAGGCAGAAACGGTCACCACCCTGCATGCTTCCCCTGTGGAAAAACACCAAGCAGGTGGTGTATTCTCCCAAGGAGCATGGAGGAGCCCCCACCCTTCTGTTCCCTGCTGACCACACATGATGTGTGTTAAGGCAGAACTGAAACACGGCAGGGAAAGGAGAGAGACAAAGAGCAGCCCATGGAGCCCGGCCCCTCCCAGCAGGGGCCCGAAGGACATGTACATTCCACTCCCGCCCTCACCTTTCCAAAACACTTCCACGTGAGTTGGCACTATCTATCGAAATTACAGAACCTTTGAACTCTCTGCCTGGAGATGTCTACAGGAAGAGCCGTGCACAAGTGCAGGATGGTGTTTATAACAAACTAGGGAAAAACCAGAACATCAGCAACAGGGGAATGTGTAGTAAGTTACAGTTACACAGTTAAATCCCACACAGCCACTGAAGAAAAGACTTGGCCCTGAACCTACCGAGCTGGGAAGCACTCACAATAAAGATTAAGCTACAGAACGTGGGCACAGAAACACTGGCACTGAAAACATCTAGAATGATGTTCCCCTGACTGGTAACAGCTGCTGGCTCCAGGGTGGGGTTTACGGGTGGGAACATCTGCTTTCTACCAGCCCAGGTCTGGCGTTGTGTGAATTCTCCACCATGTACACGTGCTGGCCAACCACGGCAGGCACACCTCCTCCTGCCACAGAACGGGCCGCTCACCTGACCCCAGCGTCCGCAGGGAGGAGCGATCGTACTTCTTCACCCAGGCATCGCCATATTTCAGCAACAGCCGGACAGCCGTCGGGGCGCCATAGAACTGGTTGATCTTTAACCTCTGCACCGTCTCCCAATACCGACCTATGAAAAGGCCCAAATTCACTGTCAGCAGCAGAGCCCACCAACATGATCTACCTCAGACTTATCTGGAGATAAGCCAGGAGTTCCTGCACGCTGGGTGTGTGCAGACATCTGCCCATGTTCATAGAAAGGGGCTCCACCTGTCAGTGAAAGACGGAAGGGAGCCCCTGGCACAGGGTTCCTGATGGCAACTCTCCGCCCAGCACTCCCCCAATCCATAGGCATCAGCACGTTTGGGAACAGTCTTCACCTGGCTTTGGATGACTGCGTCTACATGGTGTGACTCACATGACCTAGCAAGGAATTAGTTCAGAGGGATATTACTGAATTTAAAAAATAACCCATGTGGCATTAACATAGAACTTTCACTCAGTCACACTTAAACAACCTCTAAAGTGCTAACTGGTGCTTCCCCTGGTGACAGTGTCACCACCACTGTACATATCCCATGGAGCAGGGCCACATGCCCAGCATGCCTAGCCTTGATTCCCATAAACCCCCACACCTCACACCATTCCCTCTGCATAGGATGCTGACTTCTCCATGGCTGAAGTGGTGGCTGAGATCACACCCAAGCTGTGTCCCTTAACTCCTAGCTTTGCCCCCACACCTTCTTTCTCAAGCACATCTAGCCACCAAATGGATGGATGGGGCAAGGGGAGGTGAACACGAAGCTCATGCACAACTGTCAGCGATGTGGAATGCTCTAGCAAGAGCCCTTGGGCAGAGCCACTGTCATTCAATTACATTGAAACAAATATTTGGGGACACTGTGCTGTGTGGGAGGAAGATGCCAAGGGAGCAAGACATGTCCCTGTCTTCAGAGTGATCTCAATTTAATGGAGGTGGCTCCAGGCCACATACAATGTGGTCTGGGGGGACAGCCCCACAGGCGCAGGCAGCAGGGCTGGGGAAGTAGAGCAGGTGGGCGACTGGCCCTGGCTTCAAGGAAAGGCTGGATCTGGTCAGGTGGCTCTATGGGTGAGATGGACAATGCTAAGGTGATGGCCCAAGGCAGGCAGCTTAAGTTAGAGGGACAGGAATGCTGGAGGAGGACAGGAATGCTTGAGATGTCTCCTGGCTCCAGGTCGGATTCCCCACTACTGCTCGTCTGATCTTCCTGCGGATGCGGCACCCCCCAGTCCACCCAGTAGCCGCAGCATCAAGTCAGCATCCAGTCAATGGACCACAAGAACCACACCCTCCCCCGAGCCCAGGCCACCACCCTCCTGTGAACCTCTCAAGCCTCAATCTCCCTCCCCGACACCCAGCACAGGGTCCCAAACATGGTCCTGGGTCCTCACCAGCATCAGGGTAAACCGGTGTACTCTCAAAAAGGACGCTGGTAGCTCCGTTGCACAGGGGTCCGTACACCACATAGCTGTGTCCTGTGATCCAGCCGATGTCGGCCACACAGCCAAAGATGTCGCCTGGCTTGTGGTCAAACACAAGCTGCAGACACAGGAGGGAGTTGTGAGGAGCCTGTCCTCATGCTCCGCCATGCTCCCACACCTCACTAGGAAATGGGCAGGCGTGTGCAGCCACCAGCAGAGGGGTGAGTGCATGCGCCGCAGGGGCTTCATGCCACACGCTGCAGCGGAAAGGCAGGATGAACCAGACAAGAGAACGTGTGCTGGACGAGCCCATGGAGGGAAGCTCACAACCAGACGCAGCTGATCTGCACAAGGGAGCTCAAGCTGCGGTGAGCCTGCAAGGGGCAGGCAGAGCTTTCTGGGGCTGAAGACATGCAGGTGGGAAGTCACAGAGGTACACCGGAGGGAAACTTCATCTAGTTGTATGTTTAAGATATGGGCACTTTTCTGCATTACCTAATGCCACAATTTAAAAAAAAAAAAAATCCCTTAAAAACTACAAAAAAAAAAAAAAAAAAGCCAGAAAGGGCAAGAATTGCATCAAACGTCATTAGCTTCAAAGAACATGAGAAGAAAGACATCTGGATCTCCTGCATTCTTGCCACAGGGTCCAATCTGAGCCTGATTCCATCTCAGAATCCAACACAGCCTGTTAGCAGGAAACAGAGGACAGGGGGACAACTGACTTGAGCCAGGACATGGGATACCAGGGACAAACAGCCAGACACTACAACAGTCAGGGTTAAGGCAATGAAAGGGATGGAGGGGACCCATAGGTTACAAAAGACTTAACAGACATCAAAAATATTTTAACGTGCAACAGTAAGCTGTGACGTCCACGGATGCATACTTGAGTGACAAAACTATAAAAAAAAAAACAAAACTAAACAGGATAGGACGTGGAGGTGGGGGCTGTGGCCAGACAGCCACAGAGGGGGCTTCCGAGAGGCTGTGGCATTCCAATTCTTGACCAAAATGGCATCTGCCTTATAATTCATTAAGCCACTCATTTGATTTGGGTGGTTTTCTGTATCTGCCCTGCCCCTGCCCAGAGCCCTGCGGGTGCATGGCACCGCCAACAGGAGAGCGCACCTTGTGAGTCACGGCGGCATACAGCAGGTAGCCCGCCTGAGTGTGGACGAGCCCCTTGGGCATCCCGGTGCTCCCCGAGGTGTACAGCATGAAGAGCACGTCCTCACTGCCCATGCTCTCTGGGGCGCACACAGGGGCCTCCTTGTCCATTTCCTGGAAGCAAGAAGAAACAAACGGCCCATCCAGGGCACTGAGCCTCCCCTCTTCAATCCCCAAACCCTGGGGACAAACCCTGGCTGTTGCAGGATTCAACACACAGGATTCAGAGTTCACCTCCTCTGGCCTGCCCACGTTCAATTCCAAATGTGGAGAAGATATCAAGGGATGGACACAATCATTTGTTACATTAAGTGTCCCAATATGCTTGTGGTATTTGAGTTCTATCTTCCCAATCAGGACTTAAGCTTGTCAAATATCACGAGGGAACCCTGGGCACCTCTAGGAAACCCAGATTGAGCATCACAATCCAACATGCCCCAGACCCAATTCACCTAATAATAATCTCTCTTTTTCAAACTGTACAAATGAGGTACAAAACCCACCTGCTCAAGAGGTATGTCCCGATCCCCCATGTAGACCCTGTTTTCCGTCCTTTGAGCCACCATGACGTAACGGACGGAGGGGCAGCTCTTCACGGCTTCATCCACGATCCTCTTCAGTTCCAACACGCGCCCTCCCCGCAGTGCTTGGTTGAAGGTGATGACCACCTTGCACTTGGCTGACAGAGACAACACGTTTCTGATCAGTTTCCTCCCCATCTGACCCTCACACCTTGGACTTACAGCTGCATGTTCCAGGCCTAAGAGTATGATAGAGAAAGTCCAATCTGGGGTAGAAGAGCCAACAATAAAAGTGAGGGTCTACCTGCTTTGCAGCCCTTGTGTGCTGTGCAGACGCACCAGGCCTTTCCCCAGCTCTGAGGATAAGGGGAGATAAATGACTTGGCTCAACTCTCCCTCCTGGGGCCAGCAGCACAAAGACAATTTCTCAGCCAAACTGCTACCTTTCCCTCCCATCTTCTGGGAGCCTTCCACAGGCGAGGGGCTATTGCACCACCCACAGCAACCACAGTGACAGAACAACACCAAGAAGCAGAGACCAAGCAAGCTGGACAACCAGAGGCCAAGCCCCAACAGTCCCATGTAGCCAGGCCCTTCCAGGGAGAGCTGTGTGGGCCAAGAACCTTCACTATCTGGAGATCAGCGCATGCCCCAGGGCACGCCCAGGAGCCACCTGCCCCATCCTCACCTTCAGGAAAGGGCACCCTGGCTCCACACCGGCTCTTCAATGACCAGCCCAGGGTGGTCAAGCTGGGGAACCCGAGCTTCCGCGGCTAACCGTGGGTGAGGCCCAGAGCAGGGAATGAGGGGCACACACACACTGGACCTCAGGGCCACAGGCAAAGGGGCTACTGCCCACACTGTGCCCTAATGCAGATGACCCAGAGGGGTCAAGGCTATGGGGATTTTCACAGTCAGCCCCCAGGAAGTGCCTGGGACAGCTGTGGCACTGACTGGCAGGGCCTCACTCATGTCCCCTGGGCCTTTCAATTAGTCTGTACCAAGAGCCTCTTCCAGAGCCATGGGCAGAGGTGCTGGGGTACTATCCAGTGGCTCTCAAGAGTCAGAGTATAAATACTCCTACTCCCTGCCCCTTGTGTGCAGTCACCTGAACAGGTGTGCTACATTATCGCCCAGGTTCTCTGTGGACTAAGTTCTGGTCACTCCCTGTGGCCTTGCTCCCCACTGCCCTCCAGAGCTTCCAGGACCATGCTCATCAGGGTCTCTCTGGAGTGTCCCTAACTAAGGCACCAGTCTCCCTCAGCCAGTCTCAAAGCACTTTCGAGCAACATGCCTACACTCCTTCTTCCTCTTAAGGGCCCCAGAGATGTCACAGCCTGGAGGGCCCCTGCACTCCCCAGCACAGGCCTTTGCAGCTGGAGCACCAGCAGGGCCACAGAGATACCCTAGACCTGCCCAGGCACAGCCACCCCTGCCTGGGACATCAAGGACATCCCCAGGGGCCCTGGCCACACACATTTTTTGCCCTTCAGGACTTAGAGAAACCAAGTCAGTCGGGTGAAGCCCACCAGAGGCTCGCCAGGCCTCCATGCCCCCATGCCCCCATGCCCCCACTGGGTTTGGTCTCAGTGAGCTCCCTGTGGGCAAGGAAAGGGGATGATCCAGCAGGTAGAAATGAACCTTCCTCAAGGGGAGGAGATACAAAGGAAGCTCACAGGGGTCAGGACCCACCACAGGAAAAGCAGTGATCCCAGCCTGTGCAACATGATGAAATCGCCTTACACAGCGGGCGGAGCCTTCCCCATCCCCATGGCACACACCTCGCTCCTGGCTGTCCACGGCCTCCCCACCCAAGAGGTTCTCCAGGGCAGGCCCCCAGGAGGTACTCCGGGAGCATCCGAGCACCATGAGCACATCTCACCCACTGGCGTCCTCCAAGGCTAGGCGACAGCATGGACGCAGGCAGGAACTGCGTGCCACTGCACCTGGGAGGATCTGATCTTCCCTCCCTGATTTTGAGCAGGTACCAACATCTGAGTTTGTTTTCCGTTGCTTCCCTAATAAATGACCACAAACTCAGAGGCTCAGAGCATCCTTCTTTAAGCTCACAGTTCTGTAGTCCAGGTGGGCTCAGCAGGGGTCTCTGCCTGGAGTCTCAAATGGCCAAAATTGAGGTGTCAGAGGGCTGGGCCCCATCTGGAGCTCTAGGGGAGCTCGTGGGCGGCAGAACTCAGGCCCACGAGACTGCAGGACCAAGGTCCTCCTTGCCTTGCTGTCAGCCAGCGCTGCTCTCAGCATCTGGAGTCACCACTCCTGGCCTGTGGTCCCCTCTGTCTTCAAAGCCAGCCACGGTGGATCAAGTCCTTCCCATGCTTTGCATCTCTCTGACCTCCTCTTCTGCCTCCTGTCCTCATCTCCAGTCAGAGAAAGTTCTGTGCTTTTAAGGGCTATGTGATTAGACGGGGCCCACCTGGATGTCCAGGCTCTGCTCACCATTTTAAGGTCCATCTCTTTTCATCTGCAGAGTCCTTTCACCATGCGAGGCGACAGCCCACAGGTTCCAGGGGATTCAGGCATGGCCATCTGAGGGGGTCATTATCTGCCCCAAGAAAATCTCTCAAAGCCACTCTCCTGACCTCTACCCTCCCCACCATGCCTCCCTCTCTCTCCACTCCTCACTCAGCCTAAAGCAAGAGGGAAGACAAAGGAGGGTGGACGGTCAGAGCCCAGCAGCCAGGCCAGAGCTGGAACCCTGCAACTCCTTCTTCCTCACATACTCACTGAGGTGGCCGCCAGCTCACAGTGACAGCCTGACGGTCATGCCCACACTGAAGGCGGCTGCACATTCTTTCACCTGTTCTCATGAAGCAGTGGGATCCAGGTCCCCTCCTCCTCAATGTAGAATGGCCAGGGACTGGTGTAACCAATGCTGCTTGGCAAAAGCGATGCTCTGGGTATTCTGGGCCTGGACTTTAGGACAACTGGCAGTTTCTACTTCTTTCTCTTGGAACCATGAGCCACCCACGTAACAGCCTGCCTGCAGGAGGTCGCCTTGCTGTGAGGAAGCCCAAGTTAGCTATATGGAGAAGCCACGTGAAGAGAGAGAGAGAGAGATGCCTCTCTAAGCCAGCCCTCAACCATTCAAGTCAACCCAGCTAATGTCCCAGATGTCAGGGAGCAGCGAACAGCCATGCCCCTGTGCCCATCTGATTCCTGCCCCACAGAATCATGAAATATAATGATATAATTTACTGCTTTTAGCTGTTTATGCACTAAGTTTTGGAGTAGTTTTGTTACACAGCAACAGATACCGAAAACAGCCCTTCATTGACTCAAGAGGACACAGACCTCATCTCAAATAGAGTCTTGCCCCCAGGAACCTGGCACCTGAAGAGTTGCACATGGAGGCTGAAGGGTGTCAGGGCAAAGTCCTCTTCATGACCAAGTCCTGAAGACGCATTACAAGTGTGTCCCTGCTGAGGTCCTCAGAGCTGGCCCAGTCCCTCCCAGGGCCTGGCTGTTTAGGAGCCCTGAGGTTCTGGGAGCTGTTGCAGCAACCAGCTACTAAACCCCATATGCCTGAGTCACCCAGAGTTAACTGCTGTTGCTTGTTTCAAAGAATCTTAACAGGAACACCTGGTAACCATGGCCACGCCAGCAAGAGAGAAGAGGGGTAGCCTCGAGTAATGCTAAAAGCATGAACGCAGAATGCCTGGGTTCAAAACCTGGCTCTCTCACCTACTAGCTCTGTGACCTTGGATGAGTCACTTAACCTCTCTGTACCTCAGTTTCCTCATCTTTAACAAGGGAATAGTAACTTCCCAACAAAGAAAAGACCAGAACTAGCTGGCTTCACTGGTGAATTCTACCAAACATTGGAAGAAGAATTAACATCAATTCTTTTGAAACTCTTGCAAAAAAATTAAAGGAGAAGATTCAGATTCATTTTATGAGGCAATAATACTGAAACTAAAGTCAGACAAAGATACTACAAGAAAAGAAAACTACAAACCAAAATCTCTTATACACAATGATGTGAAAATCCTCAACAAAATGCTAGCAAATTGTTCAGCAGCAGGTTAACAGGATTACACACTATGACAAAGTGGATTTATCCCAGGAAGCAAGGGTGGTTCAACATGCAAAATTCCATCACCGTAATATACCACATTAACAGAATGAAGGGGAAAAAGTACATCTCAACTAATGCAGAAAAAGTATTTAACAAAATCCAACACCCTTTCACAATAAAAACACTTAACAAACTAGGAATAGAAAGGATCTTAACCTGATCAAGGGCATCTATGAAAGTCCACAGCTAAAGTCATACTCAATGATGAAAGACTGATGCTTTCTCCCTAAGATCAGGGATGAGACAAGGATGCCCACTTTTACCACTGCAATTCAACACTGTTACAGAAGTTCAGAGCAATTAGGCAAGAAAAAGAAATTGAAAGCCCCCAAATTGGAAAGGAAAAAGCAAAACTATCTTTACTCACAGATAACATGACCTAATGCATACAAAATATTAAGTAAACCACAAAAAAACCCTATTAAAACTAATAAATCATTCATCAAATTTGTAGGACCACCATGCAAAAATTAGTTGTATTTCTCTACACTAGCAATGAACAATTTGCAAAGGAAATGAAGAAAACAATTCGATTTACAAAAGCTTCAAAAAGAATCAAATATTTAGGAATAAATTCCAGGATATGTGAGACCTGTACACCAAATACTATAAAACACCACTGAAAGAAATTTCTGAAAGACCTAAATAAATGGAAAGATATTCCATGTTCATGGATTAATATTAATATGGTAATACCATCCAAATTTTCTAAAGATTCAATGCAATCAAAATCCCAGCTGCCTGTTTTATTTTTTGAAGAATAGAAAAGCCCACCCTAAAATTCATATGAAAATGCAAGGGACCCAGAATAGCCAAAACAATCTTGAAAAAAGAGAACAAAGCTGGAAGACTCACAGTTCTCCATTTCAAAACGTACTATAAAAGCTAGTGTCAAAACAGTTTGGCACTGAGATAAGAGTAGACATACAGATAAACATATAGATAAATGGAACAGAATAGAGAGCACAGAAATAAACCCTTACACATGTGGTCAAAGAATTTTTAACAAAGATGCCAAGATACTCAATGGGAGACTCTTCAAAGTTGTCTCTTCAACAAATGGTGCTGGGACCACTGGGTATCCGCAGGACAAGGAATGAAACTGGACCCTTACCTCACACACTATATAAAAATTAACTCAAAATGTATAATGTCAAAGACTAAATGTAATTTTAAAAAGCTAAAATTATAAAATCCTTAGAAGAAAATATAGGAGCAAATCTTCACAACATTGGATTTGGCAGTGCTTTCTCAAACAATACAGCAAAAGCACAGGAAATGAAAGAAAAAGTAGATAAATTGGACTTCATCAAAATTTAAAACTTTTGTGCACACAGGATACTACAGAGAAAGTGAAAAAACAATGTACAGAATGGGAGAAAATATCTGCAAATCATATATCTAGTAAAGGTCTAATATTCAGAATACATAAGGAACTCTTACATCTCATCAATGAAAAGGCAAACAACCAATCAAAAAATGAACAAAGAGCTTTAGTAGATACCTTTACAAAGAAAACGTACAAATGGCCAACAAGCACATTAAAAAGATGTTCAAGAATATTAGTCATTAGGGAAATGCAAATCAAAACCACAATAAGATACCACTTCATTCTCAATATGATAGCTGTAAATTTTTTTTAAATGAAAAATCACAAGTGCTGATGAGAATGCAGAGAAATTGGAGCCCTCATACTTTGCTAGTGGGAATGTAAAATGGTGCAATTCCTTTGAAAAGCAGTTTTGCAGTTCCTCAGTAAGTTAAACATGGAATTGTCACATGAGCCAGCAATTCCACTTCTTAGGTATATACTAAAAAAATTGAAAGTGAGTGTCCCTGTAATAGCACCTCTACTTACAATAGCCAAAATGTGGAAATAACCCAAATGGCCATCAAATGATTAATGGGTAAACAAAATACGGTATATCCGTGTAGTGCAATATTATTCAGCTATAAAAAATTAAGTACTGATATATGGCACAACACGGATGAATGGAGAATGCCTGCTTAATGGGTGTAAGGCATCCATCGGGGGTGATTAAAAAGTTCTGGAACTAGATAGTCATGATGGTTGCACAACATTGTGAATGTACTTAATGCCACTGAATTATACAATTTAAAATGGTTACAGTGGTAACTTTAAAAGGGGGAGAGGAATAATAAGCGTATTATCTCTCATAATACTTATAAGGACTAAAGCAAATTAAAGGAGATACAACCTTTGCAAAGTGCTTAGAATAGTGCCTGGCACACAGTAGATGTTACAAGGGTTTAAAGAGAGGGAGAGAGAGAAGGCGTGGCAGCCTCAACCCTTCAAAGTGGAGGGAGAAACCCTGAAAGGGAGAGGAAGGGCTTTCTAGCCTTTTTTTCAGAAGATGCTCAGCAGGGGTCTGAGAACTCAGCCCATTAGCTGCTTACCACCCACAGGCAGTCTTCTATGAGACACAAGACCTCTCAATGGCATCTAGAACCTGGCACCTTCCTTGGGAAGCCAGTTCAGGGGGCTCTCTCTAGGAAAGAGCAGGAAGCTCTCTCTGCACGGATATGGGGCCACCCACCAATCAGACACTTGGCCCTCTGGCATCAGCAAAAGCAAGAAGAGACTACTGTTCTACACATTGTCCAGGAGACACTGACTCGCCTGCAGACAGAAATCCTTAAAGATATACCACACGTTCCCCTCACCTGACGCCAGGCCCCTGAAGATGGTCAACCTCTTAATTCCTCATAACAGAAGGATTCCAACTGCTAACCTATGGAACCTTTCATTCACCTCCAGCCTCATCACACCCTGCACACTCCTTTCCTCCTGCACTGCACCATGCCAGCCTCCTCCCTACCGGTTAGCCTGGACCTCTGCTGTTCCCTCCACCTGGAACTCTCCTCTCCCCTTCTTCACCTGGCTGAGTCCAATGCACTCAGATCTCAGCCCACAGAACAAATGTTCATTCAGCCACATGCCTGTCCCCAGTAGCATCTGTCATTTGTCTGTGTGACTTTTAATTAATGTCTGTCTCCACTCTGATGGTCTCCACCCTAACGGCCAGGCCCCCAGCAACAAGGACCAGGGGACTCCCAGGTTCCTCCCTCCCCCATCCCCTGCTCACCATCATTGATTCTGCCAGCCAAGGACTGTGCACTGAAGCCAGCAAAGATGACTGTGTGGACAGCTCCAATCCTAGCACAGGCCAGCATTGATGCCACAGCCAGTGGGGACACAGGCATGTAGATGGCCACACGGTCCCCTCGGCGGATTCCATGCCTCTTCAGCGTGTTGGCCAGGCGACATGTGGTCTCCAGCAGCTCCCTGCAGTACAGGGAAGAGAAGGCCATCAGAGATGGGGGAGGGCCAAAACACAGAATAGTTTGGGGTGAACAATTCTGCAAACTGCATGTGCTGTACACCTAGCCCAGAGCAGGGAGGATAACAGACATTTGAATACTTGTTGTGTAGAAACTTTTTTTGCAGAAAGAAATGTCTTTAACAGTTGTAGATTGGTATTGACAGAGATTCACTGCCACATTGTTGAGGTTATATGGCTGTACTGTGTCCATTTAGAGCAGGGTTTCACAGAAACCACTCGTGTCCGAAGCACCAGGTCATCATATTCCCACAACTTCACAAAACGTTCAGCACCGAAAGACAAATCTCAAAAGTAAGACATTTAGTGGGGAAAGGGTAGGTCCAGTTTTCTGAACCAACACAGGCGAGCATCCCAGGCCCAGGTAGGACAGACCCCAACTCTTGGAAGCCACAGTGAATCCAGAGGAAAGGCGACAGCCAGGACAGCCACCTCCCTGCAGCCCCGAGGCAGCATTGGCGGGTAGAGCAAACACCCCAAGTTTCTCCCCAGGCTGAATGGACTCAGGGAACAAAAGGCAGGGCGCCCGCAGCTGCGGCCAGCCGCCCACACCCAAATCCACAACCAAGTGGTGTGGGCGTGGCCACCCCATTCACCACACTCGGACCTATCGCGAGGTTTGGTCCCCCAATCAGAGTGCAGCATCCCTCTGGGCAAGCTGATTGGCTTGGCATTGACACATGATCCAACTCAGCCCAATCAGAGCTAATGATACTCAACTCTGAGAAAGCCAGAGGAATGCAGGAGCTGCCCAGTTGGCCCTTTGGGTCCAGAAGTGGTGAAAGTGGAAGCCATGCCAAGGTTGTTTGGATGAATCCGGACTTAACAATTGCATTATCCAGTCATTTTCCCACGTTTGCTGCATGTGATTTGATCTTAATTATTTGCAATAAAAAGAACTAATACAGAACATAACAAGAGGGGAAACCAAGGCTCCTTCCCTGTGGATTGGAGCAGGCCACCCGCCGGGCTCCCCTGCCCTCTGCATTGCTCCAGGAGGCCCCACCAGGGCAGCCCTGCCCCGCAGGCGGCCAGCGATCAGACCCTCCTTTGCGCTCCTTGCGCTCGGCAAGGCCCCTTACAAGTAAGTGTGTTTGCGTAGTTCCCCTGTGTTCAAAGGGTAGTCAAGGAAAGAGTTCCCAAGAACAGCGAAGCTCAGCTAGAGGCCGCCCAAGAAACCACAGTGGAATGAAAATGAACGGTCCGCATCTCAGGCAGGGACCTCAAGGACGCCTTTGTTTCTTCCCAGAGCCATTCTGCAGAAGAGACGAGTTGAGAACCGAATCACAAGTTAAGCCTGCGGTTTGCCCGGCCACCAGAGACTCCTGCCCAGGCTGGCCCCAGCGTGCCTCTTCTGCTGGATTTCATCTTTTCTCCTTAAAGCTTTCAGAAGGAGCGCACAAAGGCACCACCCTCACCCGTCGCTAAATTTAGGATAAAAGAAAGAACGCCCTCTGACAGCCCCTAACACCAAACTCTATAGAATCCAGGGCCATAACTTTAAAAAATATTAATGAGAAGCAGGACACACCAGAGCCTTTGCTGAAAATTCAGTAGGTATTCTCTTTCCTATTAGATGGAAACTCCCAGAAATCTTTGTTTGAAATCATTTTCTAAAATGACAAAAACTAGCTAACTTCCATGAATTCCTAAGATGTTAAAAATCCCATTCTAGCCCTGGGGGTGAGTGGGGTGTTGGTATTGGACAAAAGAAGAGAGAGATAAAGGGTTCCCCAGGAACATGGCTCTGACTAGGGAAAAGGAGGCACGTGTGAAGGTGTGCAGGGCTTTGAGCACCTCCACTTGCTGGTATGGTCACTGAGGGCAGCAGGGAGAGCTTCCTGGACAAGTTGGCTATGGGTAGGAGGATTGAGGCAGAAGGGAATGAATGGATTTTCTCTACGGGAGAAGTCGCCCAGCCATTGCAACTGGACAGCTGAACTACAGCCTTCAGACAGGGTCTAGAGACCAGGCCAAGGCTGACTATGTGTTCCCTGGAGGACCAAGGGTCCTCATCCAAGGGTCCTGGATCATGTGCCCAAGAGCTGGAGCAGGGTCTGGTGGGTCCCACACTCTTGCTGCTAAGTCCCAAGCAGAGGCTTC
The DNA here is from genome assembly GCA_963575035.1 of Avahi laniger. Taxonomy (NCBI): domain Eukaryota; kingdom Metazoa; phylum Chordata; class Mammalia; order Primates; family Indriidae; genus Avahi; species Avahi laniger. The sequence continues at coordinate 15,670 of CAUYSK010040415.1, read as the reverse complement.
TGATAAAGAATTTCATCCAGGTAAATCTCAGAGCTTGATCCACTTCCTATTTACTCTGTCAAGGCCATAAACCTTGAGGTGGAAGGGATCTTCCAAGGTCAGGCGGTGCAGCCTCCCTGGGGTTCTGGAATCGGCTGCCACATTCCAGCCCATAGCAGTCCTGCCACTGCTTAAACATCACACTACCAGAGTCACCCCATGGGGCTGCCTCTTTACTTGTCATTTAATAGGGAAAGAGTCTACTAAAATTGGACCAAGATTTGCACATCTTCAAATTCCACCCCTTAGTCCTAGCTCAGCCCTTTAAAGTGCCCAGAATAAATCTAGTTTGTCATCCAATGACAGCTCTTCAAATTCCCAAATACTCTCCCTATCCCCTCACCCCATCCTCTTTGAAGCCTTTCTCAGATTACCAAATGGACCCCCACATTCCCATGGTATCTGCCCAGAGCAGAATATGGATATCCAGACCCTTGACCTCAACTCTATATTTAATCATGTAAATTAAGATCATATAAATTTTTAAATACCTGACACAGGTGGCTCAAATTGAACATGAGGTCACTATCATGCCCCCTCCCATCCCCCAATAGTAAGAAATTTTCTTTTACTAGGGCCTTATAGTCATGGAAGTGTTTTTTTAAAAAACAGACATTCTATTTATCCATATCTCAATTTCTACCTATGTTTCCAGCTAACCTATTTTTTAAACTTGTATTTTTCATTTTAAACTCTAATTTTTCATTTAAAATCTTCTTAAGACTTGTACAGTTGGAAAATATGGTCAAGAAACCTAGGTCCTCAAATCATTGAAAAATAAATGTTGTGCAAGTGATTCTGTCACTCCACATACTCAGGAACGGTTCAAATGCATATTCTTGGATATTCATGACTTCTCAAAGACTTCCACAAACCAAAAGGCTAGTGTTTCTGCATCAATAAGAAAATGCAGCCACTCAGTGAGGAGAGCTTTGAGCTGTAGCTGCAGAAAACACTGGCTTCCTCATTGCCTGCAGAATCTTACTTAGTAGCCCAGGGGACTTCCCAAAGCATGGGAACCTGCAGCTTTCTGAGTCATTAAAATGATTTAGAGTTTTAAGTCCAAAAAGAAATATAACACTTCTTGTTCAGATACTAAGCAGGGTATTTAAGTTTGTCTGCAACGTTGACTCTTCAAGGCCAAGCTTTCAGTGTGGACGTATGCAAATGAAGCACCAAAAACACAAATTTGGCCTTGTATTCCTGGTGCTTAATCCAGTAAAATGTTGCTGACTGGCCATGAGGGAAGGAAGAAAACCTTCTATAGCCAACTCTTAACATCAGCAGAGAATAACTTTTATCTGATGCTAAAGATAAAATCTAACTGCAAGCATTTGTAACCAACATGACACCTAAACTCAGATGATATAAATGGACCCCCTGCCCTCTAGCCTCAGAATTTAAGATTTGTGCAAAACAGGAAACAGCTGGAAACAGAGTTCAGAGAAAAGAGAGGAAGAAATAATACACTACTATTTATTTATTCATCTACCAATCAAAGCTGCTTTTTCATGGTTAATATTTGAAAATACTTTTCCCTCCTAGACATTTCCCAATGAGAGCTCAAGGAAGTAAGATGGTCATCTGTGTGTGTTGTGTTTAAGAGATAAATTGAGAATGCATGATTTCCTTGTGTCCTACAATGACTCTGGCTCTTAGTGTTCATGAAGTACACACTAGCTAACAGACTTACCTTCCTTGACGTCCGTCTGCATTACTAGAGTGCAAGGTCTACTTGGGCAGAGATTTGGGTTTTGTTTATTGCCTTCCTAGCATCTAAACTAAGCCTACTTCATAAAAGGTACTCAATAAGTATTTGTTGAGCTAACTGGCACAGCAAGTAAATGTGAAATGAGAAGCCAGCAGGCACAGGGCAGCTAGACCCCATGCTCTCAACTGAGCAAGGCCCACTCTGCAGACACCTTGCATCCTCCTGCCCCTGAGAGGGGGCCAACGCTGCTGTCACCTGTGTCACACTGGCATGAAAATGTTCTGCACTTTTGAGAAGCAAATGGGTAGGACCACCTCCTCTGATAAACCAGCTCACAGATACTTTTCATTTTCTTCTGCCAATAAAGGAAGTAAACCCAGATAATCATGTCGATATGTGAAGGCCTATGAGAGACACAAAGCATTTCATGACACGGTCACTTCCCCCTCCAAGCTCATGTGTGATGAGGGTGTCAGCTCCAAGGTCTAGATGCAGAGCTTGAAATGACACTCCTATGCTGTCCCTAGAGTTTTGTATTTTCTTCAATGTACTGTTTCTGGAAGGCAGAGGTGGTGAGAGAAGAAAAGAGTCAGCTTTAGGGAAGGGACACATGGCGAGACAGACCTCTGCTCATACAGGAAGAGTGTGGAGGGCCACATGGCACAGACAGAACCAGACTTGGGGAACAGCCTCCTTCCCTCCTGGCAGGCTCCTCTGGTGAAGACATAACATTACTATAGCCACTAAATCTGATTTAATAGTAATGAAATTTGCCCACTCTGCAACTTACTACCACTGAGGGAAGCCCAAGAAATCAGCTGGATAGGCTCATAAACCAAGTCTGAAATTCCTCACATGTCGCTATTGGATTTTATGATCATGACCTTTAGCAAAGAGAAGCTGCGGTGAAAATATAAAGCAGTAACCCCACTTAAGCACAAAACTCCCAAAGCTGCTGGTTGCCAGACACAGTGAGGGTTCCCAGGGGACAGGAGCTGGGTTGCCAGTGGTGATGCCAGGCCAACCAGTAAACTTTGGATCACTAGAGCTGTGTGTTTTCTAAATTTCTTACAGAAAATAAATATATTTTCCCTGAGGTTTTGCTACACTCCATGGAAAGTACTGAACTTGAGAAAGTTTATCACCCAGGAGAGTCTCACTGGAGGCCAAACAAGGACTGATCAGAGAGACGGTTCCCACCCAGCACTCCACACTCCTGGGGCCCCGACTGTCTCATCTGTGAAATGGCACAATAATAGACCCCACTACCAAAGTGGTTGTGGAGACCAAATACGAACTTCCAGAAACCTCTAAAGGCAGTCTGTAAACAGCAGCCATAATGACTACAGGAAATGACAGGATGAGAAATGGGAAAAAGAGGATTAGCGAACACTGACGGTTCCCTAAGAGAAGTGGGCACCTCAAGTGCCTCCTCGGGAGGGAGAATGCGAAATGCCAGTTTGCCTCGTGTAAGCCACAGTATCTGTGTCACTGGTTCAGGGAGAACGTACCTCAGAAGTACGTGCAGATGCCTTGCATGAAGCCCTAACCTGCACAGCCCACCTGCTCTGTGCTCTCGAGGCAGGTCCCGATGGCAGAAGTGGGTCTGAGAAGGACGCAGATTCACCCACCGTCGGGGTTGCTGCCTGCCTGGAGGCTCTGGGCACTTGGCCTGGGACCCGTGGCTCTCAGAGGCCAGAGGGAAGGCAGGCCCACCCCGTGTGCTCTGCACAACCCACCCATCACCCACTGTGTCACCCTGCTGTCTCCACCAGCCACCCCACCCTCTCCAGCCAGCTCGCCCCACACTGTGAGCACAGGGAGCCTCCTCCTCAGGCCAGCCATGGCCACCGCCACCCCCGCCCCTGGCCTCCTACCTCTTCAGCATCAAGGGGACTGGTTCCCTCCCCGAACCCCTCCTCCTGCCTACCTTCTCCCACCCCCCATTCATAGCTCCTTCCCATGGAAAGACAGCAGTAGCAGCTATTGAGCAAGGTCCAGCACCCAGGACCGTTCTGAATTCTTCACATAAAGAACCCATTTAACTCTCGCAACGGCAGCCGTGGGCTCTGAGCGGTCACTCCCTTCTTCACTTTCCAGATGAGGAAACCCAAGGCACAGAGAGGTTAAGCCACTTTCTCAAGGCTTTCTCAACTGTGCAGGGCAGGGTAGGATTCAAACCCAGGCCTGGGCTCCGGGGCCCTTGCTCTTACCCAGTTTCTCTGTGTCAGAACGACTCCTTTTCTATGGTAAGGATTCCCAAACTTCGTAAATTTTGCCGTCTGCCAGCTCCCACTATTTATGTAACATTTTTCTTGGGTTAGTTTACTTTTTAAATATAAATTTATTTTAAGAATGAACCAAAGGCTCTGACCCTGACGCTGACTCTGTTCAAAAGGGAAGATGGCAACACCAGTGCTAAAAGCGTGTTCGGCTGCGGGGGTTAAATGGATCCCGAGGAGAACAGGGGAGAGGGTGGGTGAGGGAGGCGCTTTCCTTCACAATTCAGTAATACAGCAGTCAGGACAACCCGTACCAGGGGACAGTCTCCCCAGGTACGTCCAGGTTTCTTCTCCTCTGATGGGAGCCCAGCATGCAGTCAGCCTCTGAAGAAACCCTTGAAGCATCTTAGTAACAGGTCACACTCAGGACAAGCTCTGTCCTAGTTCCTAATAAACGCCTGGTTTCCCCTTGGACCTCAGCACTTGGCCTGAGCCTTGTCTCCGGAAAAGAAGTTCTTTTCCTTCCAGACACAAAGCTCAGCTCCCAGCACTGAGGGAAGCGGGTGCCAATGCGTGAAGAGCCGCGGAGGCTCCTGCAGGCCGGCAGCCCAGGCAAGGGCACGCTGGTGGACTCCAGCCCTGGAAGCCAGCCTCGCAAACAGCTGGTGCCCTGGCAGAACATTCACCACTGGCTGGACAGACTTGTTTACCTCCCAGGGAAAGCCACAGAAGTGAGTCCTTTCCCTGGTGGAATTTGGAAAAGGATGTGGGTTTTAACCTTCTAAAAGCATTCACTTTTCCCTGTGGTTAAAAAAAAAAAAAAAAGTCACAGGATGTTTTTGAGGTTGTGCTCCAGGTCTACACATCCCATGTGCCATCTGTTTAGTCTCTCTAGATTACTCTACACAGAGACAACAAAATGCAGGGCCGCTAACTTCACACAGAAAGTTCCAGACCCTAGATGCAAGTTGGAGGTCATCCTATTTCTCATGCTTTCCTGTGAGTCCATAGAACATTCCAAATTAACACCTGGAGGAGAATGAGCCCTGGAGGGAAGGTTTGCTCCGGACGGTGGGGGACCCAGAGGCCCCAGCCAGCAGAAGCATAAAACTCTTAAGAAGAACAGGAGGCTCCTGCAGCCCAGTGTTGGGCTGGCAAATGTTTAACAACCAGTTTTCTTAGGAAAAAAGCCCCGATTGATAGCATTTACCAGTTATCATGGTGCAAATATTTCCACTGTGGCTGATTTCAGGCTACCATTATGACTCGCTGGATGAGGCTTCAGGACAATAAGTTCACAGTGGCTCTAAGGAGCCCACTGGACACCGGCCCCAGCCCCGGGGACTGCAGCACCAATGCTCACACCCACCCGCCCAAGGCAGCCTGCTCCTCCCTCCTTGGAGCCACATCCCAAAAACTGCCTGGAACCCTGACAGAGGCTGCCCTTAAAGTTCACTTGAAATGATTTTTCCTTTCATAAAAACAATAATTGTTGATAATTTATTTCCTTTCTTTTAATAACTCCATTTAATAATAATTCTAATTAAAATTTAAATAGCTAATTTGGAAGGAGGGGAGGAGCAAGCCCAGGCCTCTTTTTCATTCCACCCATGTTACGGCCACTTCTGGGCCTCAGTACCTCTGGGCCTGGCTTTAAGACGGCATCGAGGGTCACTGCAAGCTCAGGGGTTGGACTTCTGTAGACTACAGTGCACTCCTGGGCATGAGGTGAAGGGCAGAGAGCACAGTCACATCCTCTCCCTGGGCAGCCCTTGTCCCAGGGCCACTGCACGTGGCTCTGCAGCTCATGCCAGCTCAAAGGCACTAGCTCAAGGACACTGGCATCCATGCCAGGCCGTGCACCCATTCGGACAGGGTGCCCTTCTGCAAGTCCGCAAAAGTGTCCCCTTTTGCACCAGTGAAAACCATGCCAAAAACCTCTTGTGAAACTTTAGACTGGAAAACTGTGCCACAATTTAGTCATCAAGTCCAGAAAACTAATAGGTTTATAATGTGAGAGAGAAGACTGTCCTTTTTGAACATGGCTGGCCTGCGATGAATCCCCACCCGGAGGAGCCCACCCTGGCTGGAATCCTAAGTTACAGGGTAAGGATCAGAGCCTACTAGTTATAGCCCTGCACAGCCATGGTGGCCAAAGGCCTTTGCATACAGGAATGATTCTGAGGCTTCGGTCACCTGTATGAGGAGGAAGGCTTACCAGGCCGCATCCAGTGGCCTGGGATCTGGGAAGCTACAGATGACTGCTCACGCTGTAGGAGTCAACTGCCCAGGCATCAACCCCAGTGGGGCTGCAAACACACCCCCACCCCCACGACTGCACTGGACCTCCCTGTGGTTGCCATGGCCTCTTCTCACTTGGCATCCATACCAGCCTCCCTAGGGTGCATCCTCCACTTGAGACACCTTTGCATCTGGGGTTCTGCACGAGAACCAGCTTGCATCACTTAGCTGCACACAGGAGAGGCTGCAAGGTGTGCAGCTGCTTTGCTGTTGCTCAGTGTGGCTGGGAGACGCTGGGTTCTTCTGGAGCAGTCCCACTAGCAGTGAGGGTGCAGCCAAACGAGCAATACGGTGGCTTCCTGACCCCAGGACCAAAGCCACAGCAGCGTGTTTGGAAACTCAACAGTGGCAGTGGGGTCTCTGGAGTCCCTTCTGATTGTGCTAGAGTAGGGTGCTGAGGGTCCACCCAGAGGCTGCTGGTCCTGCCTTCCATAGCGTTTTAGGCACCCTGCCTAAATGCCCTTTCTGCTTAAAAGAGTGGCAGTAACTTCCCTTTTCTGCAACTGAATCCTGACAGATACATTTCCGATGGGGCACACAGCCACATTACCAAGGATGCATTTCAAATACAGATTCCCGGGGCCCACTCAGAGATCCTGACTCAGCAGGCCCCAAGCAGGGCCTGGGCACTGAACTGTTAGAAACCCTCCCCTGGGGACGCCAAGGCACAGCCTGTGGCTGGAAGTCACTGCTTTAGATTCCAGCCAGAGATACACATGGCTGAAGCTGCCTGGCTGATTTCTCTGGCCCGTCTAGAGACCACAAGGAAGCCCTGAATATGTTTGCATCTGGTAAGATTCTATGTGACCTCTTCTAAATTCCACGTCCACGTTGCCTCATTACCTTGGTCAGGGCTTTTGTCTCCCAAAGCCTTCCTCCACGGAGAACCAGCAGGGAAAATGGGACTGTGTCGGCCCAAACAGGGGACAAAGGAACCCATAGTATCTGCCAACGGCCCAGAAACCTCTCTCCAGGCTTCTCAGAGGAGTTTGGCTGGATTTGTTGATGGGAAATTCTCAACCTCCTCACCCAGCCCGACCCCTCTACTGTCACTGCATTCAGATGAGGTCAAGGCAGCCATGAGTGGAGGGGTCAGGAGAAGAATGAAGGGGAGGCCCCCGTTTCGAGGAGCAGCCAGCACTGAGCTGTCACCCCATCCCCTGGCACCAATGACTCCACAGCCTTCGGCCCCACCTCCTGCAGCCAAAGTGCAACCCTCCATGAGGGGGCCTGGAGCCCCCTGGCACTGACAAGTCCCTTCCCCAGCTGGCATCAGTGCCTAATGAGTGTCTGCTCGTCTTCTGGGGCCCACAGACATGTGGGAGACATGGCCTTGGTCAGCGATGGTCAGCGACAGTGCATACGGCCCACCGAGATGATGTTTACTTAGAGGTTTGTGGAGGTCGGGAAGTCTGGGCTGCAGTGCAGCAGGGTCCTTGCACACCTGCACCTCCTCCCTCTGATGGCACCTGACATCAGATTCCTCAAGACCCCCCTGAGCCAATTCCGGCCTTTCCAGCTGTGTGAAGTCCCTAGTTCCTGAAGGTTTCTGGGCGTCAGGGTCCTGGGCTTTAAAACCGAGGGTGACCAAGAATATGAACTGAGATCATCGGTGTCAGATCCTGTCCAGAGAGCCAGGGGTGAGGGCATCAGGGCCAGAGACTGGACACAGAGGAGACACCACATGGCTTCAGGAGGACAGGGGCCTGGCACAGGAACCCCCATCCAGCCCTGCATGCAGGCTGGTTACAGGGAACCAGGAGCTCTGGTGCCCAGTCAGGAGGTCTGACCATCCTCACCCCATAGCCCCCAGCCCAGGGCTGCAGTGGGCACCGGCCCCAGGGCACGCTCACTCCTGTCTGGACTTTGGTTTTCATTCCATGTGTTGAACACCGAGTCTAAGCCACGGTGACTCCTTCGCTCTGTGTCTGCCTAGCATGCAGGAGGAAGTGGAGGCGGAGGACAAGGGAACAGAAATGCAGCGCCCTGGGGGGAAGGGCAGGGGGCGGGTGGGGGATAAGCCAGGCCAGAAACTTCCACCCACCAGCCTCTGTGCTGGCCGAGCTGTCCTGATAGGAACTGGACACCGCCAGGCCACGGGATGCCACAGCGCAGCCCACAGCAAAGCTGCAAGTCAGGCTTAGCCACTGTCGAGCTAAGCCTGCTGCTGACAAAGGCCTGTCATCTCCACGCAGCAGCCAGCACCAGAGGTGGCACCAGAGGCCTATCCTTCCCCCTGGGGAGGCCTCCCCGCCCCCACTCCAAGCTTGCCCCTGCCCTCAGCCAGCTGCTCCTCGCTCCCCGTGGGCCCTTGTGTGGCAGAAGGGGGCTCACAAATGCAAGGCTCCGGCTCCAAGGGAAGCGTTTGCTCACTGTGTGCTCCTGGGATTAAGCCTCTGCCACACTTTGCCCCAGAGGATGCTCAGAAAAGTCCCCATCAAAGAGATCTCCACGGACACAAAGACAAACTCGCTCAGTGTGGGCTGCTCGCTGCAGTCTGAAGATACGGCCATTCTAACGTGAAATTCCGAGAACCTTAGCTTGTCCAAAAGAATGACAGAGGAACATAAGCGGTCAGTCATATATAGAAAGACTTAAAACATTTCCCAGCTTCAACATCTGGAGCCCAAGTCTTAAGGAGAGCTAGATTCTGGTTTAAAACCAGTATGTTCCAAGTAACCCGGGGTTTCTACCCCATTCTGGCTCCCGGGTGCCAACTGCAGACCAGGCGTTGCAGCCCAAGACACTCAGAGGGCTGCCCAGGGCTCCCTCCCCGCAGGTGGACACTGGGCAGCCCTGGGCCAGGACCCTCATAGGGCCCCTCCTCACCCCTTGCTCCTCGGGGTCAGCCCAGCTGTTTCCCCCACAGGATCATTTGTCAGCCTCCCGGCAGTTCGTGCCCCCCCAACTGCCCTGATACTTTAACAGAGGAGTTTGCTCACTAAGGTATTAATTTGGGGGGAGCAGAAGAACAAGGTGCAAGGATCAGGCTCTCAAGACTTGGGGCATGGGTGCATTTTAGCTGCCACACTTGTTCCCCCAAGGTGACATCCTACTGAGTGTCGTGGCCCCTGGAAATGCCGCCCCACCCCTCCTGAACCCAGCAGCCACAGGGCTGCCCAGTGCCCTGCTCTTCTTCACTCTGAAATCTCTGCTGACCTTGCTTCACCTGCAGCTGAAACAGACCCTCATCCTCCCAGACACCGCTCTGGGCTTTCGCCCCTTACGTCCCTCTCAACACTCCGTGTGGAGGAGAGGAGAAGCGTGACTCCATTTTGCAGCTGAGCAAATTCTTCCTCTAGGTCCACAGCCAGGGGACAGAGCAGCAGGGAGCACGGCCTCCCTTCTCCACCATGTCTACACTGACCCTGCAGTGAGCTCACCTGTCCCCATTCCTGCCTTCATCAGGTTTCCCCTCTTCTGCCTCTCAAAACTCAACTCTCCCTAAGCCTTCTCCTACCAGGTATCTATGGTGGGACGTCCCGCTTCCTATTGTCCCCCAGGGACCAGCCACTTCTGTGACCTTCATAAGTGCCAAGTAAAGACACCAAGGCCAAGGGCAGAAAAAAGCCTCCCAGGGAGGTGGCTCCCTCTTCCCAGATAAAGGGCCACGCCCATCTTGCACTTCCCTGAGGGCCTCCACACCAGGCTCCAGGCTGTGTAGACTCAGTAAGGCCCAGTGTCCGGCCCAGCACGACCCCTGGGGAGAAAGCCTTCTCCCCGCAATCCCCGGCACCCACCAAGGGGCTCTAAGGTGGGCAGGGTCAGGGGAGGCCTAACATCCCTTCTGCTCCTCTGGATAGGGGTTTCTCACTGTGCACAACCCCACCCAATAAGAAGGCCAGGACGAAACAGCCACAGAAATCACCCCCTCCAGGAGTAGTTTCTACAGTGGAGACTGCAGTCAGCTCCCGGGGAGGGCACGTGATGCCTGTCATTGCTGCTTCCTCGCCGCATGCTCGGGGGCCCAGCTCTGTGCCACCCCACTGCATGCAGCCCAGCGGTGTTGGAGCAAGGCTGGGGCATCTCTCTTCTCTCTTACAGACAAGGACACTGAAGCCCATAGTGACAGGCCTGAGGCTGAGGCCACAGGGCTGGCCAGAGCTAAAACCTGGTCTTCTGGCTTAAGTAAAATGCTCTCATTTGGCTCAGTTCAAGTTCAGATCCCTCTGCAGAGATCCTTGGACAGGAGATGTGCTTGGTTCAGAGCCTTGGCAGACACCCTCAGCCTGGTACCCACAGCCTGCTCTCTCCTCTGTTTGGGGCTCACCCCATGGGCTGAGAGCATCTGGGACCAGCTCAGGGCCTCCAGCTGCTCCCCATGCCTTGGGTCCATCCCCAGCCTGGAAATCCCTGGCCCAGACTCCCAGGCTCCAGGCAGGGAGAGTCACCCCGGGATCTGGGCAGGCGAGGTCTTGAAGCCTCATTAATCTGCTGAGGCCCACCACCAGCTTCCTGAAAGACAGGAATTTGCTCCTCCGCTTGTCCACCCCCAAAGGTCTCTAGAATCTGCCCACTTGAACTAAGGTATGAAAGACAATCTTCTAAAAATAGGCACCTGCTGGAGAAGCGCATGTGGACAGTCAGAGGGAGCTGCTGCCCAGGGTGCTATCTGGCCACACAGCCTCGGGGGCCCCAGATTATCTGCACCCACCTCTCACCCTCCAGAGCCCCTGCCCTGCCCAGGGCTTGCCGGCCCACTGGTTCACTAAAGGGGAACGGCTGCCTTAGGTGGCTCTGGGCAGAGAAAGGCTGGAAATGGAGCTGGGGCCCTGGCCTCGGGTCACAGTCTGCCCTCTTCCTGGGAGATGGGCACTGACATCCCAGGCTGAGCCACTGCAAGGCCAAGGGCTCCTGCCCCCTCACCTCCCAGTGGGGAGTGAGCACCGCATTTACGAAGGAGGCAGCTGGACAAAACCACAGTTGAAGCGGTTCTCCTTCCAGAGTCCCGCAGCCAGCGCCGGCACGAGGCCCAGCCTCACCGCCCAGTTCTGATGCCTAACACAGCACTGGAATCTGATAAGTAATGAACAGTAGCTACAGCATAATCATCACAATCCCTCCTCTCCTTGTGCCAACACTCTAGAGTCATTTCAGTTATGATAATCACCCCCATTGTACAGCTGAGCAAATCATGCCCTGGGAGATCACATGCTTCCCAAGGTCACCAGCCAGGAGGATGGCACCCAACCAGAATGTACCTCCTTCTGCTGACCTGGCGCCGTGAAGACCTGAGGAAGTGCAGGCTGCAGATCCACTACACACAGGGCAAAGGCTGCCAGCGCCTTCCCAGGGGTGTAGCTGCCCCTACTGACCAGCCACCTGTGAGGCTGAGAGTCGGTAGTTTCTCTCTCCAGGTCACCGGAGACTCTCCTGGGGGCTTGTTGACATACAGACTTCCTGGCCCCTTGCAAGCATCCTGGTACCCAGGAAACTGCGTTGGCATCAGCATCCCAACCTTTGTCAGTCCATAGGGTTTAACTGTGGGTCTGGACTTTGATCTTCCAGCTGACAAGGCCTGTGACCATCCTGAGGTACCCGGGGTGCCATTACACGAGGCGCCTGGGCAGGAAAGCACTTTGCTTGGTGGCAGTGCATGTGTTTGCTGGCAGGACAACCAGTGTCAGTGTCTGGGGGGCTTTCCTTGGAGAGGGGAAGAAGAAAACCTCCTGTCAAAACCTAAAATGACCCAAGTCCCTCAAATACTAGCTGTATGTACACTTTTCACTCAAACACCAAGTAGAAATAGTCACCTGGTCTCAAGCCTGGCTAAGGTCTGCAAAACCATGTCTGTTTACTTTTAGAGAGAGAATAATAAATACTTTTCTGTACTTATAAATTTGCTTCTGGCCCAGGGCTGCTTTGGTGCACTGGCTGCAGGCCTGAGAACTCCCGCGTGGCTTGCATGTGACCGCACGTCTCAGCAGGCTGGCCCGTGTCCAGCTCTCACACGGCCTGAGGCTGCTCCACACTAACTCGGTGTGCACACGGCGGCGTCCAGCCCAGGGGCCGCCACACACGGTCTGCCTGCCATGGGGTCCAGGCACACCTGAGACAGTGAGGGAAGGGAATTAGCCTTTGGGGAGCGCCAGGGCTGGACCTGCTCACTGTTGGGGCTCCGGGTGTCCAGCAGCCCCCAGTTCCTTTCCAGAGGTTTGTTCACGCACAGACGGAGGTGTGCCAGCAATAGGGAAGCAGCTGAACTCCTAGTGAACTCAAGCAGCCACTTGGTGACCTGAGTGGCTGGGGGTAGATGGAGAGATGTGGCAATAAAGCACATAGCTGGGGACATCGTGGGCCTGACATATCCAGGTAAGGGAAGTTGAGCCCTAAGCGAAGGCGCTTTAATGGAGAACCAACATCCTGCTCTGAGTGACCCCAGACCCTCTGAGCAAGGCTGTCCCCTGCAGGAAGCAGCTCTGGGAAGGCCCGTCCAAGCCCCGCAGAGAATGCACAGTGTCCAGAAGGGTGCTTGGCACATGCAATCTGCTTAAGGAATCAAAGAATAGAAATATCAGCTTTTAATAAAAACTGTTCAAAGACAATTGTATTTATTGCCCCACTCTCATAAGGGTGCTGAGAGGCAGGCTGAGTGGACTAGGCTGGTTTTATTATTCCAGTATGCATTTTGTTCAGCTTGTGTCGTGTTTACTTTTCCTGGGATGAGAGAACATTTCCAAAGCTGCAATGTGCTCCCTGATACTCAGACAATCCCTCCCCCAGAGCCAGACACAGGCACGGGAGACTGGGCCAAACGCCTCCTCTATACCTTGGACGTCATGACATTTGTTTCAAAAGCCCCAGTTCCTTCTATGGGAATCTAAAGACATTAAGTGCTGCCAAGTGAACACGAAGGCCGGGCCTCCTCCCAAGCTGGGTGATCCTGCTTGCTGTTAACTGGCCCAGCAAGGGTGATTGGCGTGTTGTCCCAGCAAACAAACGGGGTGGTCCAGGTTGCCTGCTGGGCACTGAGACCCCACCAGGGTACACACAGTACCTGTAGGTGATCCTCACTTCGGTTCCAGGTTCGTCTCGTTCCCAGATCAAAGCCACACTCTCAGGGGACTTCTTGACATGCTGATCCAAGCAGTTGACTGTACAAAAACAGGTTTTGCAGACATTACAATTGGTGCTTTTGGAGTGAGAATACAGTTAGGAGGTGGGGGGTTTCTAGTTTGCTGAGGAGCCTTGCTCTGCACCGGCTGAGAGGGACTCTGCCCTTATCCAAGGAGAGGTTTCTGCCTCTTTGCCAGAGCTGCGAAAAAAAAGATGGTCACTGCACAAGCACGGTCCCAAAGGTACGAGGTGATCTCCCGCCAATATTCTGAAGTGGTCGCTTCATGCCAGTGGTCCCAGCCCTGGCCGCACGTTGGCCTCCCCTTGGCAACCCCCGGCCACCACTCCCCCGTGGGCCCTGAGCTTTCAAAGCTCCTGGATGGTTCTGATGTGTGGCCAGGGCAGGCACCACAGCAGAGCTGCTGGAAAGAGAACGATGCAAACAGTACGCTCCCCCTCCAGTGCACGGCTGCTGCAGCTGCTCCCCAGTACCCAGAGGATCGGCCCCAGGGTGGAGGTGCAAGCCCAGATGAGGGGCCGAGTCCCCTCTCATGTGTTTGACCAGCACCCTTGGAGCCTCTGCTCCAAGAAGTGACTCAATAATAGGGAAATGCCATCCTGGTTTTCCAGAAGCCTCTGCTCCCCTGCCCTCCATTACTCAAGCTCAGATCACATGACTGTCTGCAGAAACAGAAGGTCAGTTCTGCAGTTTACTGTAAACCTGGAGATTATTGGGTTGTGTGCACTGACACCCTGCTCAGTATTCACTGACCTCAAAGGTGAGCCTGACTCTGGCTGGCAAATGCACAGCCCTTCCCCACCCCAAAGCCAGGTGATCACGACTCAGTTTCCCACAGCGGGGTCCCAGGTGTGGAGAAAGCGAGTCCTGTGAATAGCTTTGGGGTCAGCAGCCATCCTGCCCAGTCTCTCAGGGTCACCCCAGTGTCCCATATATAAATTATACCCCCAAACATTTGATAAATGAAGATAGATGCCAGGGAAAAAATTACTAATGCTAGTAACTGACAGAGGAAAGTTCTTTGAACTACTAGAAAAATAGAAGAGAAGAAATGCCAAAAAAGTAGAAGAGAAGAAAACCAAGAAGACAAACCAAGAAGAAGGGGCTCAGTGGCAGACCTGGATTTACACAACAAATCCACCATCAGTGTGTGTGTGCGCACACGCATGTGTACACATACACACATGTAAACCCCACACGAAGCCCTCTCCAGAGTCTCCGGTGACATTTGCAGCCACAGCCCACAGGCTCCCAGGCTCTGTGACCTCACTACCATCAAGCAGGTGGCAGGCTGGTTGCTCTCTGTTCCAGCACAACATGGTTTATTACTTTAAAAACACTAAATCTCCATCCCACCCCCTGGAAGCCTTCCCCATTTTCCCAAATGCTTTTCTGGATGACGGGGATCTTTTAGGAGCACAGGGGAGAGGGTATATAAATCCTGCAATAGTTTGTTCAGCCAGTCTCCTGGGCGCCACTTCTGCTCCAGTGCAAAGGGAATGCTCCACTGCTCCACTCCTGCAGAGTGCAAAGGGAAATGCAGGGACAGACGCTCAGCCCCTGCCAAGGGTGCAGGGGACAGAAGCAACTAAGAAACATGAGAAAGTAACCCAAAAAGCACAAGGTAGCCTGTGGCAGGCATCGTGACCAAACAGGAGCACGGAGCTGAATCTACCCTGAGAAGGCAAATCCAAGGAAGAGCCACCTGACACTGAAACAATAATGACCACAAGCGTCTCCATGTAGACAGCGCCCCCTGTGGGCCAGAAGAAGGGACCATCAGTATCTCCTCTTAACAAATGGGAAAAGAGAGGCCCAGAGAGGTTAAGCAGCCTGCCCCAGGCCACACAGTGGCAGAACTGGATTCAACGCAGGCAGATCAGCTCCAGAGTCTATGCCGACACCGTGCCCTCCACTCTAGCCTGTAACAGTCCAGGCAGGCAGTGAAGACTGCTCTAAGAACAGGTGGGAGGGCCGGGCGCGGTGGCTCACGCCTGTAATCCTAGCTCTCTGGGAGGCCGAGGAGGGCAGATTGTTTGAGCTCAGGAGTTCGAAACCAGCCTGAGCAAGAGCAAGACCTCATCTCTACTAAAAAATTAGAAAGAAATTAATTGGACAACTAAAAATATATAGAAAAAATTAGCCGGGCATGGTGGCGCATGCCTGTAGCCCCAGCTACTCGGGAGGCTGAGGCAGGAGGATCGCTTAAGCCCAGGTGTTTGAGGTTGCTGTGAGCTAGGATGATGCCACGGCACTCACTATCTAGCCCAGGCAACACAGTGAGACTTTGTCTCAAAAAAAAAAAAAAGAACAGGTGGGAGA